>CAJHQP010002259.1:0-90244 GCA_905132765.1 Moricandia arvensis | reverse complement strand
TTTTCAATTGTTTTACAAACATTTACACATGAACATGTGCGCATAACACGGATACGAATCATACCATGCATATTTTTCATTCTGAAAAGAAATTGTATTTACATATTCACACATACAAATACAAAAGGTCAGTATATAATAATACTGATTTTTTTACTTTCACCATATAAAAACCCATATGTACATTCTTTTTTCCAAAACAGGTTTGCTATATTATCATTTTTAAGGTCTTTTGTACAATATATTTTATGTAAACTTACAACCTGCAATAACACCCTTAGCTGCTTGGCTTAGGTGAGGATCAGGTGAGTTTCTAAACGTCATGAGACATTTTTTCGAGGTTTTAAATTTCTGACAACATGGGCTTCGGAACGTAGGGCTACCGGCTCTTCTGTACATATGCATCTCGACACAATGCTTAACCTCTTGGCTGCATGATGGTGGCATTGGCTTCTTTATACAAGTGGGATTTTTAAAATGACAACCTCGGATCACACCATCAGCAGCCTTTTGTTGCTTAGCGTTGGTGGACATAAGGAACTTACACACACACGGCACTGCGGTTTTAAACTCGGTACAACATTTTCCATGGTACTGAGGCTCCTTGGGGTTGTCTCCGGCTATATGCTTAGTGGTGCATCCTGCAACCTTTTTGCATTCTGCTGGTATTGCCGTGGGAATAGGTTTCTTAGGGAACACAACGATGGCTGCACCCGGGTCGCCTCCACCTACACGCTTACCGGGTGTAGACCCACTTTTATAGCCAGAGCTAGTATCACCACTCTTGTAGGCGCCGGGACCCCCGGTCCTGAAGCCGGAAGTAGGATCCCCACCCTTATAGCCGGGGCCAGTAGGGGGGTGAACCCCACTAGAACCGCCTCCTGCGGTAGCCGCAGGAGTGCCGGAAGGGATATAACTAGAGGGGGCTTTGATCAAAGTTGGATATGATGCCATGGATATTAAAAATGGAATAAGAGTCAGTGAAATGATCTTCATGGCTAATGAAGTAATTATTCAAAAAAAAAAAGTAGAATAAACTTTAATTTGTAGAAATGACCTTTGCTTTATTTATTCTTGGTTTAGATCTTTAAATAGGAAGTTGAAAATAAATGGTTCATATAAAAGATTAAAATATGGAAAGTGGGAATCGATTCCTATAAAGAGGGGGGGGGGAGATGATGGTAAGCCTCCATATTCTAATTATTTACAAACCAAAACGATTGAGTCGTTCAATAATAGCTTTGTCCTATTGTTAGTTTTCTTAATACCTACTTCTGTTATGGAGGTTGTCACGTGCTACAAAACATGAAAAATGTAAGATTTTATAACCATAAACGTAAATTTCTAATATACTAATATTTTTCTTTTGGAGGAAACGAAATCTACTATATAGCAATCTCATTTCATGATTTGTTACCTTATTTTTTAATGTGAAACAAATATTGATTCAACATTATTTCTTCTTGTAAACGAGTTTACAACTGTTAAAATTATAAATTAAAAATAATTAAAAATGTTAAAGTATTTCTAACATATTTTCAGATAATCAAATATTGTTCAAAAACAAAAGAAGTTTTTTTAACAAAAAAATAATATGTCTAGAGAAAATAAAGACAAATGAGTTTTTAGTATTTTAGCTTGAGAACGTTTAAAAAATAAAGCAAAAAATAGTTCTAACAAAATGAAAGATTTAAATATAAATGAAGAAAGATACTCTTAAATATTCGAAGTAGAAATAGTCTTGAAGATATAGGTCGAGAAAATGTAATTTCAAGTCATAGTGTAACTCTTGAGTCGTGATGCTTCTCTTCGAGACTTAATAATCGTGTTCATGTCTATCCTTTTGTAGTTATCCAGATATATACGTTTAGTTTGCAAAACAAGTTCATATAATCATACAACCGGATAAATTAAAAATTCATTTAGTTAAACTCCACAAATATTTCTTTTGAAGAAAAACAGATCATTTACATGTGGAATCAGTTATTTTTCCTTGCGAATTCCAGTTAACGTCAACATTTTATTTCATTTAAAATTGACTTGGTTTCAGTTAAATTTTTCATTTCAAAATTGTATGATTCGAATTTGGTTTATCTAAACCGATTTGGATAGGTCTCTTAACGAAATGCTGAAAACTGAAAATGATTTATTAGAATATGCAACCTTAATTTATTTTATTAAAAATAAATATAAGCGCAAAGTCACGCCTAACAAACCATTTATTACGCATAAAAAAATGATATGTTCAATCATATAAAAGTGACATACATTATATGAAAATGTATTTGCTATAGCACTTATTCTCCAATTATAAAGTATAATACTCTCTCTATTTCTTACATTGATTACATTTTTTAAAAACCTCAAACATACGTTTGTTTATCTCAATATCTTTGGACTGAATGATACTCGTTAAACAAGCTTGCGCATTGTTCTGTTTATACTTCGGACAACAACCTTTTACCGGTGGTGCTCCGGTGATAATGTTCATTAGGCAAGGGCCCTTCCCTTTGCACGCTGGTGGAACTAACGCGGCGGCTTCAGCTACTTTGATGGAAACTGGAAATGATGTCAAGACTATGATGGTGACAATGAGAATCAATGGAATGATCTTCATTATAGGAGCTGGTCAAGATTCCAAATAAAAAACTAGATGGCTTTTAAAGTTTGTATAAATCAACTGTGTTTTTTTTTCATGTTGTTTAGTCCTTTAAATAAGAAATTAGAATCAATTGTTCCTACAAAACATGAAAAATGTAAGGTGGGAATTGATTGCTACAAATAAGGGGAAGATATGCTAATTCTATTTTCTTATTCACCAAACAAACAATTGACTTGTTCAATATCTTCATTTTATTGTTAGCTTTGATCAAAATCGGAAATAATTTCAGGGATATAATAAAGATGGCTTTTAACGTTTGTATGGATCAACTGCGTTTTTAATTTTAATTTTGTTTGAAGTCTTTTAAATACGAAACTAGATTTTGACCTCCGAAAACGCAAGTTATTTTGTGTTGAGAAAATCTAATAGAAAACACATAAAATAAGAAATTAAAAGTAATTGTTCCTACAAAACAAGAAAAATGCAAGTTGGGAATTGATTCCTATATAAA
This sequence comes from Moricandia arvensis, assembly GCA_905132765.1. Classification (NCBI taxonomy): domain Eukaryota; kingdom Viridiplantae; phylum Streptophyta; class Magnoliopsida; order Brassicales; family Brassicaceae; genus Moricandia; species Moricandia arvensis. The sequence goes on along the minus strand of CAJHQP010002259.1, from coordinate 87,131 downwards.
GAAGGGAGAGGATATGCTAATTCTATTTTTATTCACAAAACAAACAATGGACTTGTTCAATATCTTCATTTTATTTTTAGTTATTTTTTGGTCATCCGAAGATTATATTAAACTGATGAGCAATCATATATACACATAAACCTACAAAAATACATTCATTATGGAGCCAAAAACCGGGAAAAAAATCGAAATCTTTACATAACCATCTACAAAATGACAAAATAAAAAGATGAAAAGGAATACTTAGACATAAGCCAAAAGCTGAGTCATTCTACTGTTAGTTCTTGGTTTTGTTTTGTTGCATAATGCATAATATTTGTATCTTGAACGTGACTGGTTGTAACACAAATGTATTTGACAATAAGGCACACACTCAAATATCATATGATTGTTACACAAGCAAAAGACTCAAAGTGACCTAATGTTTGGGATTAGATGACCTGGTTTTAGCAAACTCAACCAAGTCCTTGAAAAGCATATCCTCTGCTTTCTTGTTTTCACTATTCATAGAGAGGTTCCTGGTCTGTCCAACAAGACCATCGTAAGAGGAATCAGAGCCGCTACTCGAGTGATGATGCTCAAAAAACTGTTGCCTCTGGTTGTGCCTTGAAGGTGGAGGTGGAAGATTCCTGATTACCTCAGTATCCCATGGTGCAGGAGGAGGTTGCACAGGAGATTTTCTCAGTGGAGATGACGACGCAGCAGCAGCAGTAGGAGGACCAGGAGGAGGAGAAGGATGCTGCTTTACTCCTTGTGAGGAGCTTTGAGGTATATAGACATCCCCACTAAGGAAATCCACCAAACCTGACTCAGTACCATGTACCAATGGAGGTGGTGGAGGAGGAAGAATCGGGCTGGCATCTCTTTTAGACCTTGTAAAGAGTGAATAGATCGTTTGAAAAACAATGTCAAGAGATCAACTCTCTCAAAAGAGGATAACTACTCTTACCTGTGAGCTAGCTGAGCAAAGTCTTCATCTGATTCGTCGTCGTCGTCGTCATCGTCATCATCATCATGATTGCTGCTGACTAGCTGAGCTGGAGGAGGAGGAGTTGTGCTGCTTTCGTTTGAATGAACAGAGGCAATATCATCGTGACGCTGAAGAACACGCTGCAAGTTATCGTTCAAAGCCAATCCCTGGCATAGAAGCTCCTCGTCTCTGGAGAAAAGAAAACGAATACACATCATCAAATTGGAGGAAACATCAGGTGATGATTCAAGAAGCAAGAAGGAGAACAAAACTCACGTTGTAGTGTTGACAAGAGTAATTACACGTTTTTGATAAGTACGACATTGCTCAACTAAGTCAACTATAAGCTCTTCTTTCAAACCCTGCAACAACAACATCCACAAGATACAAACAGTTAGTTTCCATTACATCAGTTCCTTGTACGAACATTACAAGCAAACTCTTACATCGGGATTTGCGGGATCAAGTGCTCCAAGTATGTCCATCAAAACATCAACTGATCCCTCAGCACTTTGAATCTCTTCCATACTTCCAAAAAAAGAACTAAAATAAACGACACTTCACCATAACAAAACCAAACCGATAAAAGCTAGAAGAGAGTTACCTGAGGCTAGAAGCATCATCTCCTTGCAATGACGCCTCAATAGCAGCATCTTCATCTAATGGAATAGGCTGAACCTGAGGTGGAGTAAAGAAGGATAGACTACTTTCCGTTCGAGGTGGAAACTCAATTCCAGCAGTCTGAGGTTCAAAACCATTGTCATAACTCATGGAATAAAAAAGACACATGATCTGTCAAGTTAACATACCCTGAGTTCATTATAGGCATTGTAGTATTGTGGGAATTGACCATCACGTCCACCAAAAGCTTCTTGCCATGTATCTAACAAACTTAGTATCTTCTCCCTCACATTCAAGTCCGGCTGCATCATTGTTGTAAACGGAAAAGGTAAGCCAAGTTTCCATAAATAGTATTGAGAGTCAAGTGAGCTAAACCTTTTTCTTCACTATTTTGACCATATCAGTCAAAACATTACGATCTATAATAAGCTTGCACACATTCTCGCCACAATTCTTACTTAAAGTCTCCAACGCCTGCACCAAAAAGCCCCCAAGAGCATCAAGTTCAGCACATACATGAAACCAAACCAAACCAAAGACACTGAATCTAAGTATACTCACATAAAGAGCAAGAATCTGGACTTTGGAGTTTTTACTTCCTAACCGCTTCTTAAGCACCTTCACTGCTTCTTTTGCTTGACTAAAGTCATTGAACAAAAGTAAAAACAAAACTGTTACAATAAAGAAACTGAAACTAGCCGTGACTAGTATGGTTTGTTTGTTACCTAGGGTTCATGTTGATAATATCACACAGTTCAATGTTAATAGCCCAGTCAGGACCAATCAACTTATCATTGGTAGCTCTCACTGCACATGCAGCCGCATCATTCGCCATCTTATGATCTCTGACCAATCAAAATCCCCCAAAGTTCCAAACTTTCTATCAGTACAGATCAAAGACACATCAAGTAAGTTAAAAACCTTAAACACTAAACATATCATTGGAAGAGAATCAAAGCAGAGAACTTTATTAAACCTTGTTAAGACCTGTAGAACCAGAACAAGAGAAGATTAGTAATGTTGTCTCAGGATTTGAGAGGAGATGAGAGAATTTTGAAGAGGGGATTTGAGGAAAAGGTTTCAACTTTTTTCAGTTGGACACGGCAAGGATTATTCTTGATCGTGTCAAGGTAAAGGGTAAAGGTCAGGACTTTAGCCGTGTAGAATCAGCTGCGACTTTTCTTCTTCTTCTTCTATTTAGATGCACGAAAAAGGCAAACTTGTGATTTGGGTTTTGTCTTGCCTTTTTGCTATTAATGTCACAGTCGGTGACATTAAGAAGACCAAGTCACCGTCAACTGTTAATTTATTACAGTTTCGTGTATCTTGGTTCCGGTTTGGGAATATCGGTTTAGTATTTAAAAGTTTTTGTTCGATTTCAATTCTATTCGGATACTAAAATTACCAGCTAACATCTGAAAAATACCGCTTTATTTTGATTGTTAAGGTAATCTCAAATAATATAGGTAAAAGTGTTAGATAATTTAACGGATAATTTAAATTATTGTGATAAAAGTATTTTAATAAAATTTATTTGAATTATCCAAATTTTTGGATAATTCGGTTTATAAATAATATTTTAAAACTATTTGATTATTTAGAAATTAAATATAATTAATATTTTAGAAATATAATTTGAATTTTAAAAATTAAAATACCCATTTGATTTTTAGTTTGATTCTGATTCGGTTTTAATTTTTCAATTCCAAAAATATATGATCCGTTAAATATTTATGAAATTCGGTATGGTTTCGGTTTGATTCCTCGGTATGGGATAAATATACCCAGGCCTATGGCCTATTAGTACTGATCACCAAATTACCACCAACACAAGTGCATACACAGAAAGACATACTTCTTTTCTTGAAGTTTAAGCCAAGGCAAAGATCATTGACACTGATTTAGTTTCAGGCCAAAAGCGGCAAAAACATTTGAAATTTTGATATTTATGGATGAACACTGGCATTTACTTTTATAGGTTTATGTTAGCAAACGCTGGAGTATAAAATATCATCATAGGCTCTATAGATACATGACATAGGCTTACAAAGAAAACTCAAATGAAGGAAAAAGGGGTAGAATCTTTGGCTGTACATTGAAGAAGATGTTCATGTCCTCTGCTTTCATCTTCACCATTCCTGGACTCCAGTTACATTTATGAATCAGTAAAATCTTGTACAACCAATGAAGAACGTTTAGTTTCAATCTCGTGCATTTACACACCGGAGGAAAGATAAGCATCCGTTCTTTTCATCCCTGTATCCAAACCCCACAATTTAAACATTTTAAACCAACAACAGTTGCAGAGATACAGAATTAGGAAACAGAGAGACATAGTCAGGCATGATGAATCTAGTTGCTAATTGCTATCGTAATCAATCTAAAGTGTTGTTATACACAGAACATGATTAGCATCTTCCCTCGTTACCTTTGAGCAAAAAAAAAAAAGTCCAAAACTTTCAAGTAAAATCTTGTGCAACAAACCAACACATCTACATTGACCTGACCCTTTCTATGACCAGTTACTTCAAACCAATCAAAAAGAAAGGATCAAGTTCACAATATCTTTACACGACTCACATGTCTGAGAGAGAAGAGTATCACAACCAGTTCGTCCGCATCAGTACAGACACGAAGACATTAACTCTAGAAGACCAAAGCTCGAACACAATCCTCAACAAAAATTAGCTATTTTGTCAAAACCACTAGCCTGTATCAATCTTCAACATCTACATAGTCTAAACTAACAAAGCATGTATATAATCAAAGATAAATATTATCAAAAACGAAACCTTTACCTTAGACTGCTTCGGCTTCGATCGCTGTTGCTTCTGCTGCTACTACCAACACTGCTCTTTGAGCTCCCACTGTTGATCCTCGAGACATCTCTCAGACACCTCCTACACGATTCTGACTTCCACCAATCTTTCTCCTCCGAGACGGAAGACCTAGGAGAAACCCAAGACCCTCTGCTCGTCACAGAACCATCATCCTCATCCCTCTTCTTCGTCCTTCTCTTAGCACCCAAGCTAACAGGAAACACCATTTTCAAAAGAAACCCACTACTGTCTACTCGAACCGGGTCAACCCATCTATCACTCTTCACCTTCCTCACACCTTTACTCGGCTTCTTTCTTCTCTGAGGCATTTCGTCGAACACCATCCGATCATTCTCTTCTTCCTCTGTTTTCACCTCCACGAGATCCTTCAAGGAAAGCTCGTAGCATGACTCGGGCATCTTGCTAACCATCTCCATAAGCTCTCGTTGACCACGAGCGATGAGTTGAGCCTTGGAAACGGGGGAGAGGTCATGGTGATTGGTTTGCTTGTGTGGAGGACTGTTCTTCCACAGGGGAGGTGAACAGACGCCGGAATCTGGATGATCATCGAACGTTCTGGGGAATATCGAGTGGGTATTGAACGTTTTCGATGAAGGATCAAACATTTTGCGTTGGTCTTTGCTTTGGAGGCAACACACTAGACAAATAAAAATGCGATGTTTAAGAGTCTTGTTCACCAAGCAGCTATATTGCATATTAATAGAAAACTAGATTTTATATTTTTCTATTTTATAAATGTATTTGATATTATTATAAATATTTTAATAATATAATTTTTATTAAAATAAATAAATTAATAATATATTTATAGATAGTTTTATATAACATACACTATATATTTCAAGATTGTTTTTTTACGACAAATAAATAAAAACTCATTGAAATTAATTAATATAAATATATTATTTTAAATGATATTGAAAGAATCTGTAAATAATAAAGAAATGGAATGACTAAATGTGTAAATAGAAAAAAATATTTAATTTGCTATCCATGTTTCCAAACATTCTTCCTTTAGTCTACTATCTATGTTTCCAAACATTCCAGTTTTGTACTTGATTTTTAATAATATAGATGTTAGTTAATAGATAAGTCACAACATTTTTCAATAAGTCCAAAAAAAAATATGCCAAGGTAATTTTCAAATAGGACTATGTTTTAATATATTAGATATATAACTAACTTGATATGGTCTATAATAAATTATGTATTTTTCTAACAAACTTGAAAGAGTCCAAAAGTTAATGATAACTTTTATGGTAGATAAATTTAGGACTCTATTTTAATAGAGTAGATAGTAAAATATGTTTTGGGGTTTATTAGGGTATTGTTGTCATTTGGTATAATATTATAAAATTAATTACAAAACGATGTTTTGTTGTATAATCTGAGTCAACTATTGTTAATTGCGGTTGGAAAAAAAAAGAATATTACAGCATTTTTGTTCTAATAGCTAAGTTAGAACAATCAAACATCCTTTAGCTAAACAAATGTATAGTCTAAGTTTCAATAAAAAAGACAAATGTATAAGAGCAATACCTTAAAATAGATATAAAAAAAATTATCATCATAAAAGTTTTCAATAAAAATAATAATTAAATAGACTTTATTAGAAAATGTAAATATATATTTATATTCTTTGTGTTAACTAATCTAGAATTAAGATTTAAAATTATGGAATGGGTTTTGGAAGTAATGTTTAAAATTAAAAGAAAAATATTGTGGTTATTTAAAAAAAAACTATTGTATAATAAAAAAGAAGTTAAAAAAAATATTTGAAAGATTTGCCCAATATATAATCTGTCTATTATAAGTCTAGTGCGTAAGGTACACGCCAGATTCGTAAGTCTTTTGAATGTGTCTACTAAAGGCATAAGCGTGTCCAATGGTTTATATTTGTCTTCACTAATTCCATAACGTATCTATCAAGATGACGAATAAACGTTTGCTTATTTCATTAGTTGCTTCTAATTCCATACAATAAAGTAATGTTTTGTTAAAGAAGTAACTCTCTAAATCTAAAGAAATATAGATTCTTGTTATGTTTTGTAAACATAGAAAGTATTTCGTGTGAACGTAACCTAACATATGAAAAAAAATTTAAATAAACGACAGTCAAAACAAAAAAAACTTAAGAAACAATCAATATGTACAAAACATAAAATTATGGCAATGAAAGAAGATAAACTAAACAATACTATTTTCTTTCGTAATTTGTTAAATAGTAGCCATATAATTGAGGTTGTTCAAAAAAAAAGTAGCTATATAATTGATATTTTTGTTGCAAAACCTAACCTCGTGAATATGATCATGATCGTAGTTTGAACTTTGAATTAAAATTACTTAACAAAAAAAAAAAAAACTTTGAATTAAAATTGCTATTAAGAATGTCGACAACCACGTGTAAGCATATAATAATAACAAATCATTGATAGCAAATTCGATCACGTCCCTTCTAAAAAACTAAAGTCAACGTGTGTTTATGTAAACAATATAGTCACTATCTCAATATACAGTATATTATTCATGTGTTTTTCTCGGAATAAGACAAATTGCTTACATTATTCTCCAGTTGTTCAACTATGCATATATTCGTTAATGTCTACTTATAGAGTCTAATAAAAAAAAGACATTGTTCATAGGCTTTATTGTTGTAATATAATCGTAGAAATCACATAGAAATGAAGAGATAATGCAACACTATAGTTTTCTTTTTATCATCGTGACACAAATCGTATTACTACCGTCAATACCGAAAGGACTTGAAGGGACCCTATTTGTGTAATGAGTACTGTCCATAAGTCACGAAACATCTTGCAGCTTTCAGGGGTTTCACTGCTTTTTTCAATCCAATATTATTCTCTTATTTTTTCCTATCACCTCTACTTAAATATTCTTCACTCTTCTACTATTTGTTTTCCTTCTAGAAACCTTTTCCAATTATAGGTCTTTATTTACTGGTGGACCATATTGGGGTACTTGGGGGTAACTGTTGACATCATTGTTGTTAGCACATTGCTTGACATGTACACCACGTGTGGTAGCCTGGTCGAAGCTTGCAAACTCTTTGGTGAGGTCATAACATGACACTATCTTACTGAACTCTATGATCAAATGTATATATATCAACTGTGGAAGAGTTGATGACTCAAAAACCATTGGGTCAAATCAGATGAAGTGCCATGGTATTGAATGATATCAGGTTATGCTATGGCCATAGATTTGAAGCGACTGAGTTGTTCAAGAAGATGAATGGTGCTTGTATAAGACCCACTCGGATCACCTTTACTGTGGATTAGTGGAAGAGGGAAGGAAACTGTTTGAGGCAATGAAGTTGGATTATGGGTTTGTTCCAGACAGGGAACACTTTGCATGTATGGTCCAGGTTCCAATTGGGCTGATTGTTAAAAAACTCTATTTGAGTGTTGAATGACCAAGCAAAACAGCAAGCTAAGGTCCAATAAGAAGATTTTTGGGTAACATTTAAGCTAAACTTCTTTGTCACATTTCCTTTCTGGCCCATAAAGTATTTATTTGCTCCTGGCCCTTTGATTCTGCATGACTTATTAGTTACATGGCAACCATCAAAGAATTGTGGTTATAAAAAAATATTAGATTGTCCCTGGTGGCCTGGTCGTGTTACAAACTTAGTCATACAACATGTTCCAACCATTTATGTGACATTCTGCAGAAGGAATCTCCAGGAATAAAGATTTTGAGTGGGTTGATGGGAAGTTATTAGTCTGAGACACAAACCTCAAGATCAATATCCTCTTTTGGTTTTATTGTCCTAGTAAAAATAGTAGCTGTTGACTTTTAAGACCCAGTGCATCATGTGACAATAGGCTCTCAACAGAAACCACCCATCTTTATGAGTGGACCAAAGTGGTAAGCATTAAGAAGAAACACATTTTTTATTTGATTATTTATTTTTGGTCTTGGGGAGAGTTGATCAAAAGGGTAATATCAAAATAGTGTTTGAAGATATTTATGTTGTTCAACATTTAAGGTGGGAGAGGTTGAAGCCATCACATTGTTCCACTAAGCAATGTTCTTTGTAGGAAAAGCACTTTGGTATAACTTTATTTTTTCTTGATGGTGTTGTACGAAAATAGAGAGAAGATAATGGAATAAACAACCAACACAAAATGTGGAGTACATTATTGAGCATTCACATCAAATGCTATCTCTTGCTCGTTTCTTTTTCTCTATTAACCTTTTCAAGAAATCTCTAGGCTCCTATCGTCATCAAAACTTTATTTCAATAATCTTCATGACAATTCAAATTTAGATATCTAAATAAAAGCATTATGAAGTTTATAAGCCACCAAATTTGAGGAGAAACAATCTTTCAAACGTCTCTAGTACAAATTTTTCTATAAAATTTGGTAATATCATATACAGAAACAAACGAATATTTCTATAACATTATATATAGCATCTAAGGTACATTTAGTACTCGATTCATTCAAACTAACAAGCTTTGGACTTGTTAATAACTCTAGTAACGGAGAAAAATCATTCTTCTTCTTTCTATAATAATCTTCTTGGTGTGAATTATTGCGAGTGTGTACTATTTGTGGTTGACAACAAAAAGAAGTGACTGTTTGTGATGTATGCGTCGATGTATAAGACAAAATGATGGTGTAATTTAGCAAAATGAAGAAATTTATATGGACCATTGGCTGGGATCATTTGGAGAAATGAAGAAACATATAGAAAGAGAGTGACGTCGATAGAATGTGGAGAGTAGATTATATTAAAGGGCAATGATACCGGATCTTCTTTTCTTATGTATCACACCCACACAAAAACATTAATTTGGTGAAAACAATTTCAAGGGATCATGTGATCATACAAATAGAAAGCAAATTGTGTTGGTGGTAGAAGCAGCTGGAAAAACAAAGAAGCAAACATATATAATAATATATGCTCTATTGTAATTTTGAAATGGCAAATTATACTGCCAAACTGTAGCCTACATGATTTTTTCAGTACACTTCTTTAAAAATAAAATTTCTATAGGATATATGAGCCGAAATTCAACTATTTTATAGGAAGGGAAATGAAATAGACTACTAACTCGAATATGACCTCAAGCATGGTCATATCTTCATAACCAACAAATTTGAAATAACTATCTTCTAATATACATATCTATAGCATCTTCTAAACCGGTTGAATCCAGAGTAGGGTTTTATTTTCTTTGTTTGTCCATGCAAGGAGATGTTTAGAAGAATGAGGTCTTGAATTTCTTGCATACAGAGTTTGGGTCGTGAAAAATTATCGGGCCTTACAAAATATAACAAGATATCTAATGAAGAATTGTCTTTTGCTCCAAAAGACATGTTTCCAGAACGAATATAATTATCACATATGAGTATTATATTAAACCGTTATGGCTTATGTATCGTGTTATCATTTACCTCAACTTTTTTTAAGTTCTAACCGTTTCTTGAACTCTGTTAAAGCTATGGTCAACCAACACCACAAGAAATCACTAAACCGATATGTGTGTTTTTTTCTCTACAAAATATATTCATGCAAGAGGGCTATTCTTTGGAATTTTACGAAGCTTTCCATGTCGACCAAGCAACTACGTGACAAAAAAAACAACCGCCCCTAATAACTCGTGAGATCCAAACGCTTCCATCTTTCACGCGCTCTTTTGCGTTATTAACAAAGTAATTTGTTCAGATTAGTGACGTAAATTACCATTATCAACTCCAACACATGCATCACGTTGATCTGTAAACAGTGTTTAATGGAGAGTGTTAACACGCGTTATAACAAGCGTGTGTGGAGAATGTGGAATAGTTCGTATGAAACACCACCACTAAATATTATAATGTTCGCTTCGTCAGGTCTGACTAATACTCATTTAAATAAAAGAGTATATTTCAGTTAAATTTATATAAAGTTTGTCGTACTCTATAGATCCCTATTAAAGCCTCTGACGGAGAGAGAAGTTTCAATCTCGTTAACAGAGAGAGAACGTTTAGGCATAGAGAAGAGGCAGGTGGACAGACATCTTTTTGTTTCTCCTTGTGGACACTTTAAGCTTCTGTCTCTATCTCTCTCTCTGGATCTTTTGTCCTCGAAGATGTAATATTATTACCTTAAAAATAATCGGTTCTCTTTGTAATAATCTCCATAGATTTCTCTCTGTCTCTCCTCTCTTGCCGTCTCCACAAAGCTTGAACTGTGTCTTCTCATACTAAGGTAAAAAACTATTCATAGTACTCTCTCATCACTTAACCATAACGTTTTCTTGTTTGATATTTTGTTTATTTAAATTATGTGTGTTTTATTTCCTGTCTTTTTCAACCTGTGATTCTGTTACAAGTGTGTTTTGTAATAGATTTTAGCTTAAATTTTGTATGGAGAAACTCAGAACACACACACACGAGTTCTGTAGAACCATGTATTAATGTTGACAAAGCCCATAAGTTTTGTAATATTACAAAGTGGGAATAGATTTGATGTATTTCACGGAATCGGCTAACAAACTTTGTCTCATCTTCATGTTGTTGGTGTCTATGTTCAGTGTGTCACAAGTTGGCATATTGTCTATTAATTGGTGCTTTTATTATTTTATTTTCTACATTTTAGATTCCATCTTTGACCACCAATAAGATCTTCTTACATAAAAGTTTTATTTATTACTATTTAATAATATTTATTTCCATGTTTTTTTCACTTTGACAGCTAACTTATAATAAGCATCGATTCCTTTATGCAAATACTGAGAATCTCATGTCAAGTCTTATAAAAAAAAAAGAATAAAAACAGTTGCTCATAAATATATACTTTTAGTTTTGATTTTCATAGTAAGAGATCTTTATAAGAATCTATTCTTATGTTTTTCCTTGGCTGAGAAAGGACCAGAGAAGAAGCAGTGGAGATTCTTCTTTTACTTCTCAGAGAATCTCAGTTTGTGGTCTCTCTTTATGAAATCTTTATCTCTATCTTGTCTAGATTCCACTTCTTCTGTCGAGTTACTTAGTCGCCAAGATTCACATATCTTATCTTCTTGCAAGTTGTTGAGAGACTGTACTAAAGCCTGCTTCTTCTTATCACTTTGTCTTGTCTTGCTGATGTACAAAAGCTCTTCTGGTTAACTGCAGAACGTGTGAAGAGCGTGAAGATCTTGTTTCTCTTTAATGGCTAAAGTTTATTGGCCGTATTTTGATCCTGAATATGAGAACTTGAGCACCAGAATCAATCCTCCAAGGTAATAACCACCAGCTCCTTTAGGATTATCACATTGTCATTACTTGATGCTGCTTTTAAAAGCTTATACTTCTCTATGTTGTTGTTTTGGTTGCTGCAGTGTTTCTATAGACAACACTAGCTGCAAAGAATGCACTCTTGTGAAGGTAAGCATCCTTATTTCACCGATTAAATCGATTTGATGATTGTCATTAAAACTTGGAGTGTTTATTAATAGGTTGATAGTATGAACAAACCTGGAATACTACTTGAAGTTGTACAAGTTCTAACCGATCTCGATCTCACTATCACCAAAGCTTATATCTCTTCTGATGGTGGATGGTTCATGGACGGTAATAATTACACATTCACAACAACAACAACAAATTTTATTACAATGAAGCATCTCACTGATTCTGTTTTCACATCTTAATAGTATTCCATGTCACTGATCAACAAGGAAACAAGGTTACTGATAGCAAAACCATCGATTACATCGAGAAGGTATGCAATTACAAACGCTATAATTGTGTGTTTTGTATAATGTATGTTGATTCAAATCTCAGTGCATCAACACTAGCTGCAAATAGATGATTCTTGTTTTTTCCTTGTCAGGTGTTAGGACCAAAGGGCTATGCTTCAGCTTCACAAAACACTTGGCCAGGTAAAAGAGTCGGTGTCCATTCACTAGGAGACCATACATCGATCGAGATCATTGCTCGTGACCGTCCTGGTCTCTTGTCTGAGGTCTCAGCCGTACTAGCAGACCTCCACTTCAACGTTGTAGCAGCTGAAGCATGGACTCATAACCGTAGAATCGCATGTGTTCTCTATGTGAATGATAATGAAACCTCTAGAGCCGTTGATGATCCACAAAGATTATCTACCATGGAAGAACAGCTCAACCTCGTGCTCCGCGGGTGTGAACAAGAAGATGAGAAACTTGCTCGGACAAGTCTCACCATTGGGTCTACTCATGTTGACCGTAGGCTTCATCAGATGCTTTTCGCTGATAGAGACTATGAAGCAGTGGCTAAGGTTGATGGTTCGGTGCCAAAGATCACCATTGAGAATTGTGAAGAGAAAGGTTACTCAGTGATAAACGTGAGCTGTGAGGATCGAGCTAAGCTCATGTTTGACATTGTTTGCACGCTTACGGACATGCAATACATTGTGTTTCACGCAACGATTACATCGAGTGGTCCTCATGCTTCTCAGGAGTATTTCATCAGACACAAAGATGGTTGCACACTTGACTCGGAAGGAGAGAAAGAGAGAGTCATCAAATGTCTAGAAGCTGCAATCCATAGAAGAGTCAGCGAGGTAAGGTAACCCTAAAACACACATGAATTTTGGTGTTTCTTGCATTAGAAGGCAACAAGTTGCTTAGGTTACTGTCACATCTAGTTTGGTGTTTCTTGCATTAGAAGGCAACAAATGCTAAAGTCCTTCACATCTGTTTTAGTGTTTCTTGCATTAGAAAGCAACAAGAGCTTCAGTTACTGTCTCAAATTCAACTCTAGGGTTAGAGTTTGGAGCTGTGCGCAAAGGACAGAGTTAACCTAAAAACACATCTACTTTGGTGTTTCTTGCATTAGAAGGCAACAAGTCAAGTTCCTATTACATCTATTTTGGTGTTTCTTGCATTAGAAGGCAACAAGTTGCTTAAGTTCCTGTCACATCTATTTGGTGTTTCTCGCATTAGAAGGCAACAAATGCTAAAGTCCTTCACATCTATTTTAGTGTTTCTTGCATTAGAAAGCAACAAGAGCTTCAGTTACTGTCTCAAATTCAACTTTAGGGTTGGAGTTTGGAGATGTGCGCAAAGAACATAGTTAACCTAAAAACACATCTACTTTGGTGTTTCTTGCATTAGAAGGCAACAAGTGCTTAAGTTACTATTACATCTATTTTGGTGTTTCTTGGATTAGAAGGCAACAAGTGGTTAAGTTACTGTAACATCTATTTTGGTGTTTCTTGCATTAGACGCAACAAGTGCTTAAGTAACTGTCTGAAATTCAACTCTAGGGCTGGAGTTTGGAGCTGTGCGCAAAGGACAGAGTTGGACTACTGTCGGAAGTGACTAGGATCCTGAGAGAGCACGGGCTCTCAGTGACGAGAGCTGGTGTGACAACAGTAGGAGAACAAGCGGTTAACGTTTTCTATGTGAGAGATGCTTCAGGGAATCCAGTGGACGTGAAGACCATCGAGGCGTTACGTGGAGAGATCGGACACAGTATGATGGTCAACGTCAAGAACAAGGTTCCAAGCAAGAGATGGAAAGAAGAAGGTCAAGCTGGAACAGGAAGAGGATGGGCTAAAACCAGTTTCTTCTTTGGGAATTTGCTGGAGAAGTTGCTGCCTTGAGGGAGAAGGTAACTTTATATAAATCTATTTGCATTGTGTGGATAAAATGTACTGTAAAATGTGTATTATGTATGATGTAGAAGGTCTAGTGGGGTGTTTTGACTTGGTCAGAGATTTTGGTGGTTTACCGGAAATCAAACCGAACCAAAACCGGGTTTTTGGTTACTTTAGTCACAGTATGACCGGAAATGCACCATTTGAACATGTCTATAATAGAATAAATATGGATTTTTTCCTATTGCAAGGTTTGCTTTTGTATATGAAATTTGATCTTTAGCCAAATGTATAATATACATGTTGCTTGTTAAAAATGAATTTATTTAAAAGTAGATCTATCATCTATTATGTGGATAAATATTAGTTAGTTTTATGGAACCTATGTTTGGATGTCTATTATCAATTTGGTCCATTAAGTTTTAGCTAATGCATGAAACCATGAAAAAGTAAACGGCTTGCTGTTTCCATGTCTTTTCTAAATTATAATGTTCCATATATGTATTTTAAGCAATACTAATAAACTCGTTGCGTGACCCCATACAGAAGAATTATATAAACTCGTTCTCGCAGAAACAATCAAACAACACGTTTATGTTTAATATTTAAGTTGCGTATTTCCTTTTTATATGTTAAAGTATAACTGTTCTTGAAGATTCTTTTTATATGTTACGTGAGCATACGAACAAAGCCAACCGGCCAATTGATATGTCTTCAAGATAAACAGTTTATAAATGGATTTATTATTCGTAGTCATGTCCAAGGAATTAAAGTATGGTGTAATCATCAAAATATCCCTTTATTAAATAAGTTTAACATATGTTTTTAGCTGTTTACTGCACGTCTATCATAGATATAGTATAAACATATATGCTTAGCAAAGCGGTCAAAAAAATTTCATACTAGTAAAACAAATATTTAAGATAATCTCTTTTTTATCTAAATTAATCAGCTATAAACATGTAATCAATGATTTGAAATGTGTTGATATATCCAGGTAACGGTAACTATGGTTAATAACTAAACGTGTCACTCATTCAGTATATAACCAATCAAATCTTAGTTAGCGAATCCATGGGTGGAGAAATCATGAATGAAGTATTGGTGGGGATTTGAAAAACGTGCCCACCAACCCAAAGACCTCTTGAGCCCCCAAGGTGCATTTTTGTAGCTCAGTTTTATTATGTTCGTCGTTATATGGATCTTATTAATACGGTCAAGAATTATTTTCATTTTGCGATTTAACTTTTATATAGTACAAGGTCAAAGTTTCGTCTTGTAATATCATTTTACCAGCTGATTCATTATATATATAAAGTAATAGAATCTCTAAAGTCAAAACTATAGTTATATACTTATATATGCTTAGTAGTTAGGGCTTCCATGATATGAAGAATGGTTTACCAGCTTCTGCTTACTTTTCCCTATTTTTCTTTATTTAATTAAACAGTATTTTCCCTTGACAGGTCAACGGGCCCCTGAGATATGTGTTCACTCATTCATTATATATAAAGTTATTATATACTTTCAAAATCATGTACGTAGAAACTTATCTAATTAATTATATAGTTATAAGTTATAACCATTTCCATTAGATATCTTGTCTTTGTGTTTTCCAAATTGTTTTTGTCAACATGTTACAACTATAGTCATATTACAACTGCGATTAATTATGCAACTAAAAAAAAAGAAAAAGTCGAACTTAAGATAGATTCATAGTAATGTATGACCTGTCGTTTTCTAACACGTGGCAGCTTACGTGTCATAAAGACATCCCCATACGTTTACTCTTTGCCTCTTTTATAATACAAAACTCATTTTTCTAATTTCATTTCTCCTCTTTCGTTATCATCCTCACGAGTGTCCACGGATTCATTTTACTCTACAAAGAGCTAAGAAGCTTCAAGAACATTTACAAAGAGCTAAGAAGTTTCAAAGAAAGAACAGTTTATTCAGAGGTATGGTCGAAATAATTTCAGTCTTTATAAAAAAATAACAGAGAAATTTATTTTTTTCAGCACAAATACGTAAGTTAACAAAAATAATAGACTCTGGTCCTAAGCTAGTCAAAAAATAGTTAAGAAGAGACATTAATGTTTACTGCGTTTTAGTTTCTAATTAATTTATTCTCTTCCGTTTGTCGTTTTTTCAAGAGATAATATATATCATCTCTCTCTCTCTCTCTTTGTTTCTCTCCTAATCTATGTTTCTTTTGTGGTGGTAGAATCAAGAAACAGCTTATAGAAGATGGTGAGTGAAGGAGGATCACTTAACCGATGCTTTGAGAAGATGAAGGAGATGAAGATGGAAGGAATCATGATCACCGAGTGGAAAGACATCCCTGTGGAGCTTCTCATGAGGATCTTAAACCTTGTTGATGATCGTACGGTCATCATTGCTTCTGGTGTTTGCTCTGGCTGGAGAGATGCTGTCTCCTTTGGTCTCACTCGTCTCTCTCTCTCATGGTATGTATGCACACACACTTTCTCCTTGTTCTTATCTTTGTTTCATTGTTTGTGTTATGATGTTTCATTTAGAAGATACTTATATGTAGAATAGGTTATGTGATTACTATTAGACTGGACTTTGTATGAAGGACAAGACTTAATGCTTGTCTTCATCAAGATTTAAGATTGCTTAGTATCATGTGATTGGAAGTATCAAACTTTTCTTGATGAAACTCAATTTCTTAATGATGGTTAGAAACTAGGAGGATTTGATTTCTATGTGTCTATCTTGTTTTTCCTTTAGGTGCAAGAAGAACATGAACAGTTTGGTTCTGTCTCTAGCTCCAAAACTCGTCAAGCTTCAGACGTTAGTATTGAGACAAGACAAACCACAACTTGAGGACAGGGCAGTGGAAGCCATAGCCAATCACTGCCACGAGCTACAAGATCTTGACCTTAGCAAAAGCTTGAAACTCACTGACCATTCCCTCTATTCTCTATCTCGCGGTTGCACTAACCTCACTAAGCTCAACCTTAGTGGCTGCACTTCGTTCAGTGACACTGCTTTGGCCTATTTGACAAGGTTTTGTAGGAAGCTTAAAGTTCTGAATCTTTGTGGTTGCGTGGAAGCTGTATCTGATATTGCTTTGCAGGTACCATTTTAAACAGTTAACTCTCTATATGTGTCAGCAAATTGAAACAAAAACTTATGCAGGCTATTGGAGAAAACTGCAATCAAATGCAGTCACTAAACTTGGGATGGTGTGAGAAGATAAGTGATGATGGAGTCATGAGCTTAGCTTATGGCTGTCCTGATCTTAGAAGCCTTGATCTCTGCGGCTGTGTACTTATTACAGGTAAAACACTCATAAAGTATAAGACTTAGCCGCTTCCTCAGGAACCAAATGAAACATTCGCCTTAAAGAACTATTATACATATTGCATGGTTCTCAAACTGTCAATTTGTTTCTAAAAATGTTTATGGTCCTCTAAATCTCCGGTCCTGGTTAGAGTGTCTTTAACTTAAGATATTTCATGTTGTTGTTGTTGTTGTTGTAGATGAGAGTGTGGTGGCTTTAGCTAATCGTTGTGTACACTTGAGGTCACTGGGGCTGTACTACTGCAGAAACATAACGGACAGGGCCATGTACTCGTTGGCTCAGAGCGGAGTGAAGAACAAGCACGAGATGTGGAGATCAGTTAAGAAAGGCAAGTTCGATGAGGAAGGACTAAGAAGCCTTAACATAAGCCAATGCACTTACCTCACACCTTCAGCGGTTCAAGCTGTCTGCGATACGTTCCCTGCGCTTCACACTTGTTCAGGCAGGCATTCACTTGTCATGAGCGGTTGTCTGAACTTAACATCGGTTCACTGTGCTTGTATCCTCCAGGCTCACCGCACCCACACTGCTTTACCTCACCCTGCTCATTAAACTGGTTTTAAAGACAAGAGAGGTCTCTCTCTCTCTCCCTTGGCATGTGTACATACAAGCCTAGAGGTTAAATAAATAAAAGCTTGTTTGTTTGAGTTTTTTTTTCTTCCAGTCTTTGACCATGCAAGTGACCTTGAACTGATTACAATGTAAATTACCTTCCAAGTTCTAACAAAACTATCATCATCTGACAATGATAATGAAGAGGTAGGGGAGCTTGATGTTTCAGACAGTTATGCTTTAAGCTCTCTTTTGATAAGTAAAAAAGATTTGTCTGAGATCATTGGCCCTTATGGTTGTTGAATACTCAATTTGAGTGTGAATAACACCAATGTAAATAAAATTATAACAAAACATTATAAAGCAATCTAGTAATGATTACAAAGTACAAACAATCCATGTTCCTTTCCTTTTTTGTACTTTATTAAACACTTTGTTAAAGTTTGATCCATCGATCATCATCATTGCAAAATATAAATTTTATATATAAAGAATAAACAACTTTGTGGCTGCAATCACATTCACATGTGAGACCATCCCTTTCAATGTGAAGGTGTGGTATTGATCATTTGCCTTTGTACACGATCTCATCATCGTCTACATCAAATGCTGGATTGCAGAGACATCTGAAGAGTCTACCAATCCCCTGTAAAGATGTGAAGTCGAGATTCTTAACCTCTGTTTATAGATTTAACAGTATGATCAGTGAGTTATACCTGAGTGAGTAGAGGAGTTCTGTATGAAAGTGGTTGTGTAGAATCATCATCACTGCTACTGTCATCATCATCATCACTGCTTTCTTCATCTTCTCTTCTTGATGTTGAACCGTTCCTTGATTGCTTTCCTTGCTACACAAGAAACAACACTCTTGAACCAGCCACAAGAAACAAAAACATATCAAGTAATGTGATATGATTTACCTGGAAAATCTTGCCAAGAATCTTGAGAGCCATTGCTCTGGACTTAAGCTCCTCTTTTCTCAAGTTGTTTTCGCGCAATACCTAACCATAGTTTCAACAATCATCATCATATCTTGAGATCCAACAAACATAAGATTCAAAAGAACTCACCATCTGACACACATGCAACAAAGTCACTTCAATGTCAACTACATTGAGTTTCCAAAGAGATCCCATCAGTGTTTCTTTGTTTGTCTGAATATGAGACTCCAACTCATTAGCTGGACTAGTCCCATCTTTCTTGAATCTTCGGTTACTCTCTTCTTGCAGCTGAAGTAACTGAAAAGCACCTTTGGCTGCACTCATCTGTGACTTCCAAGAATGTCCTTTGTTCCTAACCCATTCAGCTACAAAAGGAACTCCTAAGTAAATAGCTCTCTTCCCAAGTTCTTGAGCTGCTTGTCTTGTGTATACATATCCAATTGTATTCAACATATCCACTCCAAAAGCTATAAACAATTCCATTCATAAGAATAAATGTTTTCTGTGATTAAAAGAAAGAAAGGAAGGAGACAAGACCTGCATCTGAAAGTCTCTTGGCTTCAGATTCAGCACGGTGTATGAAACCTTCTTTGTCTCCATGGACGTATTGGTTTAGAAAATCTTTGAGAAACCTAGCTAGGTTCTCTTCTCTTTCTCTCTGAACAGCCTGCAAATTTTAAGGAAGAAGGATCTTTGTTTATTTAAGATCATATATGGATATATATAATAGATGGTTTTGAGTTGCCTTTAGTTTGTCATGAATCTGATCAGAGTTTTCTGTTTCAGAAGCCATTGAAGCAACAGCTAAGTGACCAATATAATCCTCGAATAGTTCACTTCCAAAGAGAAGAGCAAACACAGCCGTTGGATCAACCATCGTTTCTCTGAATGATCAAACCATTAGAAGATTCTTCAGAGAAAGAAGAGAGAAACAACAACACATTGTTTATTCAAAAGAAGAAGAAAACATTACTTGGGAGCTGAGAGTTTTCCAGTCTGATCATAAGCTTCACGAAGAACAGGATCACTCAAAACCTGGTATGCTTCACCTAGAACCTGTTACGTGGCCAAGAAGAAAGTTCTTGATTTAATCAAAATTATCAAAATAAAACAAGAAAATGGGTGACATTATAAAGAACTTGCCTGAAACTTCTCAGCAGCAAGAGGATCACCTTGATTCTTATCAGGATGAACTTGTCTTGCCTAAAAGATTTAAGAGTCAGTCATCCAAGAACAGAGAAAACTCAACAAACTATAGCATCTCAAACCTTGATGTAATAAGCCTTTCGGATCTCTTCCTCGGAAGCAGAGGGAGTGACACCAAGAACATCATAGTAGACTGTTTCCTTCACCATGATCTGATCAAAGCAAGAGATGTATATAACTTTTTGTGTAGAGAAAGTAAAGAAAGGTATGTGTGTAGCTTAGGAGATGAGGGGAAGAAGAAGAAGAAGTTGGGACACAAGAGAGGGTGTGTGTGTGATCTGCTTGAATAAGCAAATAAAGAGATGTCTTTACAGTTAATGCACTTTTATATTTAATAAATAAGAAAACTTTGTAGCGGGGAGGCTACAACTACACTTTCACTCTCTTTTTAACTGTCCACTCAATGCTTTATATCATTCATTCAAGATCTTTGTTATCATTATTAATCAGCCAACCATTTTTTTTCTGTATTGTAGAACATACTGAAGCAAAAGAAGATGATGATGATTTATGCAATATGACTGTGAGATCTGAATATCTGATCACTTAGCTAAATGGAAATTAAGGAGGAAAAAAACAAAAAAGAGGTCCTACCGGGAGTCGAACCCAGGTCGCTGGATTCAAAGTCCAGAGTGCTAACCACTACACCATAGAACCTTGTTGTCTCAAACCTAACTGTACTTGTATTTATCGACACAAAGTAGATACCAGGAATTGACTTAAAGTTGACACTTGTAGGAGAAAAATTACTCAGGAATTGACTTAAAGTTGACAGTTGGCAAGCTGAACCCACGTTTCCCACGAAGAAGAAGACTCAGCTCAGCCTGTGATGAGTTTTGGTTTAGGGTTTAACGACACGTTATAACTTTTTTCTTGGGTTTAGCTTGCTTTTGGGCCTATAATGACCATTATCTAAGCCCAATATTAAGTTGCATTGAGTTATATGGTTGGCAAAGCCATTTTGAAAAGATGTTAGTTTTACAATTTTATCACTTTCTTTGTAATATATAGTGCTGTTTTATGTAAAACCGCATATATAAAAAACGAATTTATAATAATATTATCAGATATAAATTAATATAATTCAATTAGTCCTAAATTATAGGTTATAATTGGTTACTTGGTATTAAGTATAAATAAAATAACTTATATTTTAAAACAATAATACTTCTAAAAATATTTATATTATGAGATAATGATTACTAATATAAATAAAATAAATTTCAACTAATAATAAAAATTATAGATTATAATTGGTTACTTATTATTCAAGAATAAATGTAAAGATAGTTTATATTTAAAACAAAAGAAATATTTGCAAAGCAACTTTTATTATGAAATAAATGGAGTATCATTATTCATTAGTAACATGTTTTTGTTTTGCTCGGTATTTTCAAATAAATAGGATATATGAACTTCTATACCACGGCAGAAGTTACATTCTTGTCTTATTGATGAGACAATTGCTCAAACAATCGTCTGAAAATTAGCAAACAGAAGAGCTTAAGAGACATTTGAAAGAACATAAAACTTGTGGCTTTTGTAGTAGCAGCATCCTCTTCATGACTTTGTAGTTGTCCCAAGAGCGTTCCTAAGGTTCGAGTAACGAGCTTCAAGCTCAAACCATGACTCCAAATCCACCAAACTATTGAACTCCTCAAAAGTAGCCATCTTTTCCAAGTTACCTCGCGTGGTTCCGTTCTCTTTAAGAGTCTTGAGAACATCAACCAAAGCTCTAGCAGATGCATAGAGTGCGGTCAAGGGATGAACAATCAAGTGAAACCCCATTTCTTTAAGCTCCTCAGGTGTGTGCAACGGCGTGACTCCACCTTCAATCATGTTGCAAACTCTGAAACCCTTTGTGCGTTTGCCTATTTCCTTGAGCTCATCATCGTCTCTTGGTGCCTCCACAAAGGAAGCATCAGCTCCCGCCTTCACATTTTAAGACAAATCTGTTTTATTACATTTTGATATTGAATCTACTTTATAATGGTCTGGTTATACAGACCTCCATGTAGAGATTAACACGCGCAATGGCGTCTTCAAGCCCTGACTTAGCAGAAGTGGCACGTGCGTCTGTTCTTGCTACAAGGAAGAAGTCAGAATCTCCAATAGCGTCTCGAGCTGATGCTATCTTAGCAGCATGTTCTTCTGCTGATATAACCTGTTTACCACGCATATGACCTAACACAGAAACACACATCAAGATCATAAAATGAATGATTAAGAAAATGTGTCACACTTACCGCATTTCTTGGGCCATGCTTGATCCTAACAAGAAACAACCAAACAAAAATGTCAAATTAACACAAGACAAATACAATAACACAACAAAGACTAAATGCTTTTACCTCAAGGAAGCAACCAGCAGCACCAGCTGCGATCAAGTCCTTTACAGTTCTTTGAACGTTTAGTGCATTTCCTCCACCAGTGTCTGAAACAAATCAATGAATCTCTTAAGATAAGAGCTAATGCATAGTTTCATCTCAGTCCTGTTCTAATCAAAGAATCAAAACATGCTTCTGTTATGTCTCTTTGCATTCTTAGTAACTTTTTTGATTGAGTTTACTACCAAAGTTCGAACCTTTATTACCGAAGTTAAAAACTTTACTGCAAAGTTTGAAACTTTACCAGCATCTGCAATGATGGGTATGTTTGGAGCTGAAGCACACACCGACCTCGCCGTCGCAGCCATCTCCGGTGGACTAAAACGACAAAAGAAAACAAATAAAACGACAGCATAGAGACAAAAAAAAGTTTAATAAAAGAAAGAGTGAGTGGCGCACGTTAGCAAACCGAAGTCCGGTTTACCCAAAAGAGAAGCGGAGAGAGCGTAACCGGAGATGAACCCAGCGGAGAATCCGGTTTGCTGCACGATGGCGGCAGATAACGCGTCGTAGCATCCAGGCATTAGGATAATGCCTTGGTCTTGGATCAGACGATGGATACGTGTTTGGATCCTCGCCGTTAGATTCACCAATCTCGCTGCGCGAGGATTGGTACGCGGGAATCTCGGTGAAGCTGTTAGGTTTAAGGTGTTGCATAGGGAAGTGGTTTTGACAGCCATGAGCATCGACATTCTTGGAAGCTCTCTCTCGATAAGTCTTTCTTCACTCTTGTCTTTGTATCGTGTTGTTTGATTGGATAGTGGCGAGACGAGATAACCGAGGTTGATAAATGGACCAGAAGTGGTGTTTGGTTAGGTAAACACACCACGTGCTTTGGGTTTTAATTAGACAGCGCGTGGTTGTTCATGTCTTATCTTGTTGTGGGATGTTCGTGGTTTAGTGAAGTGCTAAGATTGAATCATGAGTGTTAAAACCGGCACTATGTGAACGAGGTAGGCATGAGTATGCGGATCTCGGATCAGATTTTGGTTGGTTATTATCGGGTTTGATCTTTTAGATAGAGTAGTTTTAGATATATCTAAGATATGTTAGTGTTTCAGTTCGATTTCAGTTCGGTTCTTAGTTTACAATGCTCAAAAATCGATAAACGGTGATTGTCATTTATAATTTATTGAACTTATAGACATATTTGTTTAGGTTTGATTTGTCGACTAGATAAATGTTTAGGCGTCACCTAAATCTATTTCATTGTTAGTTTCTCTCAATACCGGAAATTTTAGATATTGTTCAGTTTAAATATCTCTAGTAGCCAAAAACCCAAAAAGGACTTGAATAGTACAATGCACAGGCCTAAACCAGGTAACAGTGTAAGTAAGTAACCAAAAAGGAACTATATCTATGGCTCACTGCAACAAATGGATCCCTCTTTGTGCATACCATAGACAAACCAATATCAGAATCCCGGTTAATTATGGTCTTAATTTCCTGATTTTCATCTCAATACAGAGAATATAGACTAGAGATCCTACTCCTAACGTAAGAGCTCTGTTGCAAAAAATCACTTCGCAAATAATATATATATATATATTGTTGCAAAAAAAATATATATATATATATATATATATATATTTATTTATATTTTATGCAGGAACCTCATTATGTGCATCAGAGGAACCAAAAAAAATATAATCCCTCTAACCATCATAAAGACATGATATGTCCAAAAATTTACACTAACTTTCCATGATAAATCAAGTTATATAAATTTTCCCTAAAACCTTGAAAAGTATTTTTAAGGAAAAAATCAGAGGAACACAAACAAAAATGAAAGAGAATTTTTTATAATTGTTAGATCGATTAGGGGTAACTCAGTGATTATAAATGTTAAAACCAAATGAACATACTATCTCTAACAATCTCAAAGACAGGATATTATGTTCTATTGTTTTCATAAATTTACACATAAGTTTCCATGATCAATAACAATAACTTCGTTAGGTTTAAATTGAGATTCCATATAGCAACTTCATTGAATGACATAAACGAACGTTCTCAACATCATTGCTCTCAACAGCAACCACGTCCAACAGTTTCGGTAGTTGGAGTTAATATGATGTCCGAAAATCTTTTCTTTTCAACTTATTTCAATAATCTTTCTCGACTTATTAGAACATAAAAGATCATCATCAGTGAGAATAAGTTAACTTTACTTACAGTGATTTAGTATCTCAACGATTCAAGCACAGTTGCTAAACTACAGCCTTCTTACAGAAACTGTTGTAAGAACTTGCTTGCTGATGATGGGGTTTAAGACAATGATGATGAAGCTTTGAATCCTCCTCTCAACAGACTTGATGCTGACCCAGCGCATATCTTCCTTCTCTCTTTGCCTCTAGCTCTGATCTTTACTTGCTGGTGGATGATGAGATAGAGTACGATGACTCGGGAAAGATTGAAGAAGATGCATGCTCGCAGTTGTGAGGATCTGTCTGAATGACTATCTCCTGTTTGTAGCAAGATTGCAAAGCTCCATATCTGACCATAATATCAAATATAAACCTCAACCATAGTTCTAAAGCAAGCGAAAGGCGAATAAAAAATGCAGTGTACATGCTTTTGTGGTTCCATAACACACACAAGTGTAAGGTGTCATATTTAACGTGAAAGAAAAGATTATCTTAAAATCGTACCTTGGTAGAGTAATAGTTGCCAACTTGGTTCTTTTCTGCATAGACCACACATTATATTATATTATAGGGTCATCTCAAACCTGAAAATTAAAAGAGAGAGTATATGAAATCTCAAACCAAAGTGACAATATCCTCTTTGCTAATTCAAGCCTAATCCTACTTTAGATGCTATAATATCCATATTCATGGGATACGAAAAGGAACAAATTATAAGCAGAGTAGCATCTCCTTAAGTGATTATGATCAAAAATACCCTCGCCTAGTTTCCTTGGCCTAGAAACTTACATGTTCAAAGAACCTTGAATTATCTATAAAGACCAAACGCTAGCCTAATCTATTGATACAAATAAGGTAAGATATAAGAGATGTTTTTTTGCCAAGCTTAATTATAAACATATTACACAGCCTGTTTGACCCTCTAATCCATCAATTTTTACCGTCTGATTTGAAAAAAAGAAATATAAATTTTCACGATAATTAATTATATTTTTCGATGGCTACCCTTTTTTGAACTTTTTAGTGGTTATTTAATGGATTTTATAACTTTTGGCCACAAAATACATAAATAAACAACTTTTTTTTTGTGAATACCGTAGGAGGTGATGACGGAGTTGTTGATTGAAACGGAGTTAGAGTTTTCGATGTGGATGCCGTCAATGATGGGACTTAACGGCGGAACAGTGATGTGAAGTGACTCGACGTGAACTCCTTCACATCCGTCCAGTATGAACCTCAAAGCCTGCATGTAATTTAATTCATTATTATTTATCAAGATTAAATAATAAACTATATAAAATCGGTTGTAAGCTGACTTTACAATGTGGCAGACTGTACATTTTTTTTTTTTTTAATTATTACTTCTCTATTGAAGAGTTTAACATTCATCAGAAAATGAGGTAATAAATCAAAGTAACTTGGGTTATATTTACTTGAATTTTTTTTTCAGTATTTTCTCTGGCTCGTAGCATTTGTTAAAAGAATAGAATAATATTTGAAAAAGATAAATTAATTTGATTCTATAGAAGATAAGCTACTGTCTTTTAGTCGTTAGCTAACTTACAATGGGGCTAAGGGAGCTGCCACGTGGAGCTCAGAGGAGACTTTTGGTTGTTGGAGATGGAGGGGCAGTGGGACAGAGAACTCGTCGGATTCTTTACATGGTGTCACCGGAGAAGAAGAACAAGCTGGTGATGACTTCACCATTGTCGGTTCACAAAAGCTGTGAGTTAAAGAAGAAGAAGGAAGCTAAAGCTACTTAGAGCATTTTAGTTTGAAAGTCTAGAGTGAGGGAGAGGGTATATATAGGAGAATGGAGTTGCTTTCAACGGTCGAGAGATCTGAACCGTTGCTTTTCTCCACGTCGCAACTGTGAGATCCGACGGTGGTTATCAATTCCAAACGGTAAGTTTGGCAGATCCTGTAGGCCCAGGATAAAAGAAAAAAAGTGTTTTATTTCCCACTTTTTTATAACGGTCAAATAAGTGGAAGAAAATAAAAGAAAAACGTGTTTTATTTCTCACTTTTTTATAACGGTCAAATAAATTTATATTGGAGCTGAATTAAAAATAGTGTGTACTTTCTCATCCCGTTTGATTTCATAATTTCGAACTCACTGGTTCGGATTGTGTATAGAATTATGAGTAGATAATCATTTCTTGAAATACAATAGTAGTTTTTTTATAGTGTAGTATAAATTATACTTATCTACTTGTACGTCCTAAAATAGTTAAAATTTGGCATCTTGAGTATGAAGAGAGAAACTAGTTTATGTGATAAAACGTCAAAAGATTTTAATCCATGCCATAGACTACTGGCTAACGTATTATGTATATAATCTTAATGTTATCATTTACATTTTTTACCATCAGTAAATTTCAGAACTCACTATAACAAATTTAAGAACTAAAGAAGTTGTTGTGGTAACTATGTTAACCATTTTTATTACCGAGACTGAATCTTTAGTTAGAAAACTTGGAACTAGCTCTCTTTACATTACACATACTACAGAACAGAAACCAGGTAAAATAAACTTGGATAAAGGAAAGTTGAAAGATTAAGCAAATTTTACTAATATAGAGATTATCAATAGAAGAACCGTTGTTCTATAAACGGTCGAAAGATCTGAACCGTTGACTTTCTCAATGTTGCAATTGTGGGATCGAACGGTGGTTATTTATTATAAACGGTAAGTTTGAAAAATCCTATAGGGCCAGAGCTATTTACAAAGTCAAAGAAACAGAAGAAAAGAAAAGTATTTTAATTCTCTCTTTTTTGTAACGGTCAAATAATTATATTGGAGCTGAATCACATTAGTATATGCTTCTCTCTTCCCATGTAATTTTTTTTTTGGTAAAAACTTCCCATGTAAATGTAAGTGAGGGGGAGGTGAAGAAGAAAAAGAAAATGTAACTAGTAATAATCATTTTGAATGTTCTTCCCTTAATTTTCATAAATTCACTTTTTGATGTAGTGTAAAAATTGCATTCACATATATAATTAATAATTTAATGCCTGAAAAGAAATGGCAAAGTTGTGGAATACTTACATGAAGAAATTAGGAGAAGCACAACGAAAATGATTGTTATTTTCTCCATTTCTAAGTTTTCTTTTATTCTGAGGGTGATTAGAAACGGTTTATATAAGATTTTGGTTACTTTTGTAATGGAAATAACTTAAACTTATATCTTTGACCAAATTAAAGTATGACTTTCTTTTAATTCACATACATATTACATCTCAGATTCAGAAAATTTGGATTTTATATAATTTTCTTCCTAAATAAGATACATAATAGATATATAATCTCATGTATAATTCACAAGTTTACCATTGTGAAATGGCATCACCACATGTTAATTATTTACTTAAATATATTAATTATTTTAAATTTTAAATTTATTAGATATTAAAATATCTAAAAGTGTATCAAAACATAGTAGGCACCGTCCAAAGACCACTTTTCCGTGAGAGAAGTTCTGAGTAGGCTTAAGGCCCAAATATAGGCCCATTAATTGGTAGATTAGAACTCGTAGTAATGATCTCAAGTTCATCGAGGAAACCTCACGGTAAAGGAAACCTCAAAGCTAGGGCCTCGTCCCGAGAAACCCATTGAGATATATGAGTTTGAAGGGTATGTATATATACTCTATTGATGAATGTATCTGTTTAACTTATTCTCTTAGACCGTTTATTTTTCCCACCAAAGCCATCATTGAAACGAGGTTCTTTTTCTTTTTATGAATCTAGATCGTGAACACCGTATGCCAGACTTAATGTTCTGCTTGTATTTGGTTTACTTTAAAGTTACAGAATTCTCAACTTTATACAAATATATCATGTACTTGACTGATCCATCCATAAACTCTTTTAAGTCACTTTGTATAAGAACCAATGGATCAAGAAAAAACTTTTTGGTAAAATGGCTCTAAACAACGCGGAAAGAAGTAGCTATCTTCTTCAGATCCTTGTAGTGTCTCTTCCACTGAAGCCCTGTAGCATCAAAACATAAACCAAAACTGTTCATTGTGTTATCATATAGACTGTGAGCTAGAAGTGAGATTTTGACTGACCGTTTCCGGTGACACTGAACAAGTAAAGACGGTTTCCGGCAGCTGTTGCAGTGATCAGTACATGAGGTGGCTCTAGCTCGAACTGGTAATAGAGTCTACCTTCGTGTTCCGCTACATTTGAACTCAACACTTTTCCTTCAACGTTTTCTCCAATGACTTCAGGTCCAAAGGCGTTGATCACTTTAGCTGGTGTTCCAATGTTTTCAATCTTCACGTTGTCCCCAAGGTCTGTCCAACCAATAATAATCATATTACACATGAAACATAGGTTCATGGTGGGTTCTATATGAATATCTCTAGCTTAAGACATAAAACCAAACCAAGCTCTATGTATACAGTTAGACTGGACTGATATCAATCTATAATGGGAGAGAACACTTACTATCTGCAAATCTTAAAACAGGAGCGACAATTACAGACAAGCGGCCTTCTTTAGGACTAGCAAATCTCAAGTCAATCTCAGTGCCACCAAGATCAGCTATCGATACAGGTACCTATAGATTGTAACAATAGCAAAAAAGAGTCTCAAAGATATGACTAAAGCATTGTAATAAACAAAGAAGAAACAGAGAAACCCTAAACCTCATCCCAATCTTGAGGAACAGAGAAGGCGTAAGGGATGATAGGACTCCAACCAACGCCATGCCCTCCTGACTTCTCGTCTGGTCTACGGTATGTTCTCCAACCTGTCCTGAGAGCATTGCAATTACATTTTCACCCCCACAAAACTCAATAACCAAGTCTAAAGCCTAAAGCTTTGTGAATCTATATGCTTCAATAGATGTAAAGATCATATTTTTATCTTAAATAAACTTCAAAGTTTTCATCTTTCGGTCGCGGTTTGAAACATATACAGACAAAAACAAAGAGAGAGAGAGAGAGATAGAGAGACAAGAACCTTCGTCATCAGGTTCGGACAGACCAGGAACCCTTCCGGCGAGAAGACCTTGTTTCACGACAGCTAATCCTTCCCCTGGAAACGTTAAAGACGTCGACGAGACCAATGAGAGTCCAGAAACTGTTGCTAGTAACGATCTTCTACTCAGAACTTTAGGAGACCACTCGTCTTCGGATCCTCCCGGAAGCTCGCCATTGACTCTGTGATGAGCGGCGATTCTCTTGTGATGGGGATGATGACGGGAGAAACTAACGCAGAACCGGAGCAGAGTCGTCTCCATTACTTCACTACTCTGTTTCGAACTCGCGAATTGGCGTTTGATCAAAACAGAGTGTGTGGCTCCTGTTCTGTTGTGATGGATACTTAACAGTTTTATAGCCTCACACGTGTCACTGCCGTGTCATGTTGAAGCGTACACACAACACACAAAAAAAAAGATAAGTGGTTCTTTTTTTTTATAAAAGATAAAGTGATTCTTATTATTATGTTTTATAAGAAATTGTTAAGAAAAACATAAGTTAGGTACTATTTTATAAAAATATCTTTAATTAAAAATATATTAATATTTGGGTTTACAATTTATTGATTACTAGAGCTGGTCCGCCCTACGGGCGGAATATATTTTACTTATTATATAGGTTATTGTTGTTATATGATTTTGTAGTTTGTGTGATTTAGGTTTCCCTTAACAGATGTGTATTGTGTGTTTTAAAAATTGGTTTTGAAGCGAGTACGCTTGGTTGGGTCTTATAAAAGTTCTTCTAGTGATTGAATGTATTATCATAGGCTTGTTAAAAGTGTTGGGTTTAACATTTTTCGTAAGGTGTTATTAACTGGGTTTGTGAATCGTGTCTGAGACTTTTTGTACCGGAAAATAAGGTTGTTGTATGTATCTATAATTTTTTTGGTTCGGTGGTGTAAGTATTTACTTGTTATCCAAATATTTAACTTTTAATACCATATTTGTGGGATTTTTTTAACAATCATACATATGTTTGTACTTTTGGTTAATTTGTAGATTTATTCAATCCGGATTTCGGTTTTTAGATATTTTGATTTATAAAATAGCAACCATAATAAAACCATAGATACTTTGATTTGGTTTGGTTATATAACGCCGGTATTCGATCTATTAAGTTTAATACCAAAAAAGATAAATATATTTAATTTTTATAATATTTTATGAATTATATATCAATTTTACTAAAACATAAAGAGATTTATATATTATAACTTTTAAGTATAACATGTTTTCTATTTTCTTCTACAACTAAAATATTTTCTATTTTTGCATTCTTTTGCTCAAAGTTTTTTTTTTTGGCTTGAAGATTATCTAAATTTATTGTAATCCACCTTTAAAATTTAGACATCATTGGACTTGTAATCATTCTTTAGATTTGACAGGATACATGTCTGGACAGCCATTTCGCTTATCACTCTTGTAATTTAACGCACAGTACATGACTTTTGGATCCTAGACTAACCAAGATTACATGAAAGCTCAGTGGATGTTCATTATCGTTCTTTATCCAAGAGTGTTAAAGTTTTGATAAGCAATCAATTCTATGGCAGTGTTATTTTTTAAACTTAAGAGGTATTTTTTTCCTAATGCAAGGACTTCTCCGTGAGTTTTTTGTCTCGAAATCTAAAAATCCAAGATTAGAGGTGTATCAGGTCTAATGTTGGTATACCAATGGACTTCTTGAATCATTTTCATTTACTTCTTTACGGTGCTCTTAAAAGAAATGAATGTTTTCTAGTGATCTTTGTAGTATTGATTGATAAGTGTCTATTTAAATCTCCAATCTTATCTATACTTTGTAGATCATATTATCTATCAAGATGCTTCAAACTAATCAACCTTATATTGAACTCCACTAAATCAGCAGATTATAAAATTTCCTTCGCATGGTGGAATATCTTGACAGTGACTAATAGCTCCACCAACTTTGAAGATGAAGACAAAGACATGAGAGCCTTCTACATTCACATGTTTGAGTACCTCTCTTTAACCTTCCAAAACACATAACCAAGTAATGGCACGTCATTACTTCCCATAGACTGAGTTTTGAAGAATTCTTCGGTTTTCATATATGAGCCGTTATTTATTTCTCTAATCCAAGCAAATCTACAACGCTCTTGGATGAAACTCATGTTGTTTTTTTGTGTGGATTTGAGTTCTCTTGCAAGAGAATTCAATTTAGCTGCCATTGATATCGTAATCTGGAGGACTTGAAAATTGAATCTTTGTATAGAAAAAGTAAAAACAGGGACTTGTAAGACAGATAGTTCACGTTTGTAGCCATGTTCATGATTTTACTCTCTTTAGGTCTCTTCTTATCTCCATCTGACAAATCTTCTTTAAGCTCTGCATCAGACCTGTGTTTCCTCTTCTTCCCTTCTTCTTTTGGTTGTTGTTTTTCTTCTTTGAATTTGAGTATCTCAGATAATGTTGGTGGCTTGTCTAATTCTCTAGCTCCCTGGATTTACAAAACACAGTGTATCATCGTCAGTCATGGAAGAATGAGCATTCCTGATTTAAGATCATATTAATGATGCTCAATAATACCTTAAGAGCATGTCTAGATTATTGGAAAGCAGAGACAAAGTATGAGAAACAAAATCAAACTCTTTAAGCAAAAGCATCATTGATGGTGAAGATTCTAAAGAAGTTGTAGTATTCACGATCAAACTTCCACTGTCCTGCTAAAACAAAGATGATTTAATAAACCAATTGTCATAACATAGAAAAAACCATGCTCTTTGTCTTGATCAAGCTTCCACTTATCAAACTTGAAAGAATAAAACCATTTACTCCACGTGGTTTGTGTTAGATAAGACAGAAATGAAACTGATCCGTAGTGTTCATCAAAAGATCTTGCGAAGAGGAAAAAGAAAGAGAAATACAAACAAAATCAATCTTTTGATAAACACAAATCAAAATGAAGTGGAGAGTTTATTAATCAATCTGAGTCAATAAGATAATTCATATGAGAATCAAAAGAGTAAAAGTTTCACCTCATGTTACTTTTTTAGTTTTGAAGGTCGCCTGCAAAAAACATGTAAAATGAAAACATAATCAACAAACAGATAGAGAAACTATCTCCAGAAGAGTTTATTAAGATATCAAAAACTAAAGTTTGATAAATATGAGTTTATAAGCCCTTATATGTTACAAAACTCTTGAATTTAAAGAACTAAACAACCTTAGCTCTTCGAGGAGAATATGTACACAGATTTATACGGATCGTGAGAACAGAGCATTGATGCAACATAGGTGAGCCGCAAACAGAGGTGAGTAATCAAGGAGAAATTAAGGCAGGCGTTAAGGAAAGTAGAAGAAAAGGAATCGTCGCCGTCGAACGCAGGGGAGGCTATGGTTTCTTCGTTCTGGGCCTGATTCTCCTATTAACTCTGGGCCTGATTCAGTAACATCCCCTTATGACGTGGACAACCTAGGAGTGAAGGAAACATTCCTTTATATAAATAGATTGTTTTAAGTTTAGTGTTGAAGGGAAGAATTGAGTTTCTAAATATTTTATGAATATTTTTAAAATAATAATTTAGTTCATTTTCATCATAATTTAAAATTATTTTTAAAAATTGTCATTCGTTAAAGATAAATTTACAAAATAGTATTAAACTCGTGGTAAAATTGTAATTTCTTTATATTTTAATTTCATCCTACATATATTGTAGTGATAAGGTTTTGTTATTGCAAGTTCACATACATAAAGGAATCTATTTAAATGAGAATTATTTCATTGTATCATCTAATTTTGTAGAAGCGAATAAATGATTTTTATTTTATATATTTAAAATTGTGTGTTATAAGAGAATTTCCTTATATATTAAAATTTGTTATTAAAACTGCGGATATAAAAAATAGATAAATAATTATGCGTTTAATAATTATTAAACAATATTATATTAAAAACATTACCAATTTTTTGTTTACATGTTTGTATCATAGTCTTAAGAATCATACATCATTTTATTTACTAATTTAAAATCCAACATTCTTAGGATAACTTTTTCTTAATATATAAATAAATATGAACGTTAATTAATCGAGACTACTTTGTAGCATTGCATATGCGTCGTATCGTTCCTTCAACACCACTCTTCACCCCAATAGCACCCATCTTTACCATAGCTTCAGCAAAATCCGCAGCAAATTTAGCCTTCGAACTCGCGTTACTTGCCAAATACGAGTCAATAATATTCTTCATGTCATTGTCTTGGTACAATACAGAATCCGATTTAATAACTCCTTTGCCATTCTTGATGTTCCTAAATATTTTGTCGTCGAACACAAACTGGCTTTCCCAATCCAACGGAATCCTTATATTGATATCACCACCTTGAGGACACTTTGATCTCAGCACTTTAAAAAACTTTGGATTGATCGTTGGATCTTGAGCATCTAGACGTGCCATGATAAAGAAACATGCTGTGGTGCCAATAGTATGTGCACCTTTCAACATAAACAAAAAGTTTAATTAACAAGGGATGTTTATATTTATGTTGAACATAAATAAAGTTTTTATCAACAAGGGATGGTATTATATATATATATATATATATATTGTAAAAGATGTTTATATTTATGTAAATTTATAAAGATTAGGATAGTTACCAGCACTAAGAAGTACAAGATCTTTATCTGAAAGTCCCTTTTCTCTGAATTTTGATTTTAAAATGTTTACGGAATCTTCAACATCTGGCAAGTTTGCAGCGTTACTCATATGTGATGTCTGGCCATCTCTTCGACCAGTTGGAACCTTGTAAAAAGGTCCTTTTGCCTATTATTTGCACCCCAAAAAAATAATAACATTAAATACAATATTTTTGAAAGTAACCATTTTCTTTTTGGTCGGAACTATTGTAGCTAGGGTTACCGCAACGACAGAGTCTCTAGCAGCAAGAGCAACGATGTCAGCACAAGACACAACACCAGGACACAAACGTTCAAGCTGTGATTTAACATCATCTATAACTTCGAAACCACCCACACCAGCGTTACCAGGAGCAAACCTCTCATCATCATTTGCCTCGTTTTTGATTAAAATGGACCCATCACAACCCTAACAAAAACATCATCAAGAATAGTGAAAATATATTTTTTGCATTGTTTTTTTTTAGAAACCATACCTCAACAAAGCAATCGTGGAAGTGGAGACGGAGTAAGACAGCAGCACTTCCAGGGTCCTTGGTCACTGCCTGTTGAACAACGTTACGGACGATGGATTCTGCTGATGGACATGTTTTTGAGTAGAACCCAAACTGGAGTTGTGCCTCTGAGAAACTTAATAGGCCATGAGCAGAAAACAAAACTAGAAATATTGCAATAGTGATCATTTTAGAACTAGAGGAATGATTCGATATACTCTCTCGTACTCCACGGCTCATTTTGTTATTATGATGATTATATAAGGTAAGTTGGGAAGTTTTATTTGTTTCGACGATATTTATAATTATATGCATGGATGATATTAAATACAATAAAGATACCTTTCAATATTTTCGACTTTATTTCATTCATTGCATTTGTAGTAGCTACTGCGTAAAATGCTTACGGTAGGTGACAAAACTTTCACTCAAATTTTGTAAAATGTATTATATGTAGTAATTAGGTAGTGACATTTAAACAAAATATTACTAAAATGTTCAGCAAAGTAACTTTCTTCCGGTTTTATTAAGTAGTTGAGTTCTTGTTCCACCAGAAGCCATGCCAAAAAAAATATAAAATCAATTTATTTTACCTTATTCTGACTGTCTTTTTCTTTTAAAATACTTTTCCCTCAGTTCCAAAATTGTTCCAAAATAGTTAATATTTTGGTTGAAAATATAAGACTTTTTATTAAAAAAATAGCATTAAAAATATAGACCACAACTAATTTAGCTAATCTGAAAAAGTTATAAAACATTATTGGTTACACATTGTTCACTAAAACTAAAACTAATATAAAAATGTATACTTTGAAACATCAAAAATCTTCAAAACTTTTTCTTTAACGGAGGGAGTAGACAAATGTTTTAGCCCAAGCAATAAATAGTTTTAAAATCAAGTATATTTGAAAGCAGAAACAAAAGAAAACTTAAGATAGGACTTCCTCAAAACTAAAGGTTCACGGTGGATAATATAAACGTGGCGAGTAATAACGTTAGAAAACTGCATGCGGCAACAAACTAAAGAGATATATATTGGAATCCATCGTAACGTCTTTTGTTTTCTCTGCAAATTGTCAACGTGAAAATCTAAAAAGCTCACATGACAACAAACTTTAGAAGTGCGACAAGTTCGATGAATTATTCTTGTGTAGACGTCTCTCTTACTTAGACGGAAGGTAATTAGAAGGTTTCAGCTAAATAAGGTTAGCTCATTTTTTCATAACTGCTTCATAGTGGTTACATTTTTATATTCAACTGTTCTTTCTACAGAAACATTTATATTCTAATAACGAAAATGTTATATTTTACACTTGTAACAAAACAACTAAACAAGTGATGAAGAATTGGGCCAACAAAAATTTTATTCATAAGGCTCGAGACCAAACCCGAATGTCTGAACCGGATATACTTAATTTAAGTATATATTTGTTTAAGCCGCACATAAAACCATTTATCAAAACAAGATCATATACTACATATAAAACGCAAAAGACATGCATGAGTTTTCATCCAAATTTGAAGAATGTGCTTAACTCAAACTTTAAAGATTTTTTTATAAAGTGTTATTAGATCCAGACGATGGCTCTGATACCATATTAGATCTAGAGAAAACGATGAACCGAGCTTGAACTCGTAGAGAGAAGATAAAGAACACTTTATTATTCAATCATATAAAAATGTAATCTGTTACAAATGAACTCAATGTCACATCTACTTATACTTCAATATAAACCGATTCTAACCACCTAACCGATATGTAATTCATATACAATCCAATAAGTGTAATGCAACAAAGAAAAACCTGATATTTTCTACGTATCTAAAATATCTATCATATGTATGTGCGTTGTGAATGTACACATGCAACTACATTGACAAGACGGAATAAATTAACCGTGTTTGCAACGAAAAATACATAGGTTGGTGGAAAAATGACCCAATGCAACAAGAAAAAATAAGAAACGAACAAAATGATGAATTGATGGCACGCGAAGAGAAGAGAGTTAGACTTATGTTATGTCACTTTCCTTTGATATTCACACTCCCAACCTCTCAGTGACTAGACCAGACACATTTTAGTTCTTGCCCCCTTTTCTCAGACCACTTTTCACTCACTTTCCAAATTTTCCTTTTTATATTTTTTTGTTATTAAAATTTAAATAGAGTATGTAGTTTATTCTAAAATAATCCATCATTTTTCGCACTTGAATTTGATATGATTTAATAACCTACCCATAATCCCACTTTGTATTTTTCCCTTTTCCTCGATCCCATGCGCTTCCTCTTAGTCTTCTTCTCCATCATCATGTCTTTTCACTATATTTTCCGAGGTGTTTTAATTCGTTTTCTTATATATTTGTGTACATATTAACTAAGAAATCATGTTCCACGGTGTGTTTCATTTGTACATATGTGTATTCGATGGAAACATAAAGAGACAACTTCACTCGAGAGTCAAGATACGAGAAAGGAAAATGTTTAATCTGAATTTGTTTGTCAGGTTTATGTTTGTGTTTATATATACATACAAGATAATAAGAGGCTTTAACGTCATTGCCGTTGGAGACTATAATCATAGCTAAAGGTTACTGTATTTTATATTATATTTTACAGGGATCCTGTCTACATGTTAATTAGTGTATAGTATGATCAGTTAAAGATTTATATTTAGGTTAGACATAGGACGGAATCAATAACCCCAAACTTTTGTGTAGCCTTTGGTTGACAAAATAAAAATTTGTCTTTAATTAGAAAAAGGTAACGTATGACTTAGTTCTTGGAATTTCCAAAAGGCTAAAGTCTTTTAAGCTTTAAAGCAAAAGGCCAACAGTGTATATAGCTAGCCTCCACCCATAGCGCTAATATCATTGATCTTAGATTGTATGAGGATCTCCTTCTCTTCCTTTATGCACACATATAAATGTATGTGAATATATAAACAATGTAATCATCTTTAATGTATGTGAATATATTAACAAATAACAATGTAATAATCTCTATGCATTCCAAATTTTTATCATCTAAGTTGGCATATGTAGTTTTCTATTTTCCTTGTTAAACTAAATAACTGACAACAGTACAGTTAACAAAAAGTTAATCATATTTTATTAGGATAAGACTATGCTTCATTGTTAATTACTTGATTTTGTCTCTGTCTCCATTTATTTTTATTTTAAAATACGAGTCTCATGATAATATTATTATTGGGCGTACCAGAATAAAATATAGGAATATATATAAAGGGTTAACTACATCAAACAAGTTGCATAAGATATTCTTGAAAATATGATTCATTAGTGAATGATCGTGTTAGGTGGTTTTGATTATCAGGGTTTACTTTGCATTATTTTTTTTTTTCATTCTGTCCATGTATTTGCGGTAGATTTTTACTTAAATATCAGTTTAGTTTTCTGTTGTGAAATACACGAGACAAAAAGTTTCATCATAAGCAAGAGAAGAAAACAAAAGAGTTAGGGAGATAATTTGGACAATGCACAAAGAGTTAGGGAGATAGTTAGGGAGATAATTTAGCAAAAAAGAAAAAAAAAGAGAAGAAAACAAAAGAGTTAGGGAGATAATTTGGGTGAAAGCCTATTTCGACAATGCACAAGTGTGAGAGTTTTGGATAAACACATACACTTTCGAAATTGCTGCAAATTAGTTTAAAGTTTGGTGAAACTGTATGTGAAAAGTGAAAATTACTGTAACTTTTTCATAGCAAAAATGTTGTTGTTGTCGATTCTAAACACTATTCATAGAGCAAAAGATCTGTTTGTATAGCAAAAGTTTACATTTTATTTTTTCGATGTCAATAAAAAACCCTATTGCAAAAAAAAACTCTCTTATCATCGTCGATCAGTCTTATTTCATATTAAATGGCTGTAAATGGCCCTTCAGTTCCTCATTATAAAATGTACCAAATGTAACAAACTCAATCATAAGTAAGCGCAAAAATCAAGAGGTAGGTTAGGTAGATGATAAAGGTGAAAAAAGCCTACTTAGACAAAACATTGGACACCAACATTTGAGTATACAAAATGTTTTTTTCTTGGTTACAATTTTGTTGTTGAAGAAAGAGTTATGACTAATTAGGTTCAAAATGAAAGTCTGTAATTTATTTTAAGTGGTTTAGTACATTTTCTCTATCGTTTTATACATCCTGCCAGAATTAAATAAGCATGTATACTTGTTAGTTCACATTGGACTGCATTTATAAAACGCCAATTTAAAGCTACTTCATCTCTGAATCTATGCATATATATATATATATATATATATATATATATATAATTTGATTACAAAAGCACTTTCGATGTGAATGTTTCAGACTATATAATTTGTATAAGATTTAAATTTAATAACATAGTTAAGTTATTATAGAATAGTAGTATTTTATTAGTAAAAAGTTATGGAAATTTCTTAGCATCTAAAATGCTCTAACATGATTTGTGGGAAATGCTTTTAAATTAACGTGTAAATAATATAATAAAATAAATAATAATAATATATACTAGTAAAACATAATTAGTTGGATCTAATTTTTAAATAGGATTAGATCATAAATTTCTGATGGCGTAATACATGACTAGAAAAATATACGGTAAAACCTTTTATAAAATTACTCTAAAGTATTTTTTTAACAAGTTAGAACAACATATATGAAAGTATAATGTCATCAATTTAAGTATATGATGAATAACGCAAATAACGAAACAACCTAGGGGTAACCTCGTCAACAAGTCCCTATATAACCCAACACAATTTGCACAAATCTCAACCAAACTACACACCTTAACTAACCAGAAAGAAAGAAGAATCATCAAGAGCAAAGAAGATGATAACCGGAAGTGAATTCTACAAGGTGATGTGTGCAATGGCACCACTCTACTTCGCCATGTTCGTAGCCTATGGATCTGTCAAGTGGTGGAAGATCTTCACGGCTGAGCAATGCTCTGGAATCAACCGTTTTGTCTCGGTGTTCGCCGTCCCAATCCTCTCTTTCCACTTCATCTCGCAAAACAACCCTTACAAAATGGACACTATGTTCATCATAGCCGACACTTTGTCCAAAGTCATGGTCTTTGTTTTGCTCTCTCTATGGGCTGTTCTCTTCAAGTCTGGTGGTCTTGATTGGCTCATCACTCTCTTCTCAGTCGCCACGCTCCCTAACACTCTCGTTATGGGCATCCCTTTGCTTCAAGCTATGTACGGAGACTACACTCAAAACCTCATGGTCCAACTCGTTGTTCTTCAATGCATCATTTGGTACGTTATTCAATTTTATATACGTTTATTTTCTATACAATGAAATTTTATATTAACAAAAACTTAAAATTTCCATAAATTCAAAATATTTTTATAAATTTTTTGTAACTATAAAACATGGTAGTTGTTAACAAGTATTTTGAGTTTCCGTATCTTTAAAAAGAATGCTGATAATAAATTGCTTGTTGATTTATATATTTGACTGAAAAAACAATCACAATCAAATGATTTTTAGTTTTTTTTTGTGTTGTGTTTCAGTTAATTTGAACATATATGATATAATTTATTTGATTAATTAGTTGAATTATTATATAGCCTATGATATTAAATGTAAATATATTTACTATGTATTTAGGTATACTCTACTACTCTTCCTCTTTGAAC
Source organism: Moricandia arvensis (assembly GCA_905132765.1). Lineage (NCBI taxonomy): Eukaryota > Viridiplantae > Streptophyta > Magnoliopsida > Brassicales > Brassicaceae > Moricandia > Moricandia arvensis. Next base: position 46,771 of record CAJHQP010002259.1, on the reverse strand, counting down.
TCCGTGCGGCCAGGTTGCTTATCCGAACCGAGTTTCCCGGGCCAAGCAGCCGGGTCAATCACTAAGATCCAAGTCGACGATGACGTCATCTCCCTAGACGGCATGGACCCACTCCGTACAGAAACTGAAACCGATATCAACGGTCGTGTAAGGCTAAGGATCCGACGGTCCATATCATCCGTACCCGACTCCGTTGTCTCTTCCTCTCTATGCCTAACCCCTCGAGCCTCAAATCTCTCCAACGCCGAGATTTTCTCCGTCAACACTCCTAACCGTTTCTTTAACGGCGGAGGAGGAGGAGGAAGTGGTGCACTTCAGTTTTATAACGGTACTAACGAGATCATGTTTTGTAACGGTGACCTAGGCGGGTTCGGGTTTACACGACCCGGGTGTGGTGTTAGCCCTAGGAGACTATCGGGTTACGCTTCTTCAGATGCTTACTCGTTGCAGCCGACGCCACGTGCCTCGAACTTTAATGAGCTTGATGTTAATGGAGCCGGTACGCCGGTTTGGATGAAGTCTCCTGTCGCCGGGAGGATATACCGGCATGCGGCGTCGCCGAAGATGACGTGGGAGTCAGGGCAGAGACATGTAGCTAAGGATACTATCAACGGTACGTACGTTTTCTTTGAAAGATGTGTCGTTAAGCACTGACACGACGCCGTTTAGTCGTTTTCCTTTAATTTATTTATTTCCACATTATTTTTTAATTAGTTTGTCTTTTGTTTTATATAATTTAACCAATAGAAAAGACCTTGTGAGACTACATAAAATACAGCTTTTTCAGATTAAAACTTAGCTTGTGTCACTTTTATCTTACAAATCCCAAGGAATATAGTTTTTTCTTATAAAACATACTTAATTGAAATAATCAATTTAATTAATTTTCACTTGATTTAATACTTTAGTGTGCGAATTTTGAATTTTGTTAGCCTTATCATGAATCTCGTGTTTTTGAGCTTAAGATTCTAATGAAACAACATGATGAAGCATGTTAATAAAGCGGACCCCTCATACCACCCGCAAGCTTATTTTATAATCAATAAAATCACATAAATGGTGAACAAGATGTTGACTTGTTGTATCCATAATTTTTTTTTTTGGTCTCACAAGTCAAAATTTTTTTTCTGAGAAAGAGAGATGCTATCATATTCCTTCAGCACGTGTGTAATCATTAGCGAAACCGACGCATAATTTTTATATAATTTTCTTTTAATTATAATTTCTCATTAGTACATTCCACAACCATGAGTAACAAGACGACTATATATCAGCTAGTGTATGCATTTGCTGACGTGTGTGTATATGATGATTATGTAGCAGTTCCAGAGAAAGAGATCAGCTTCAGAGACGCACTTAGGGCTGCACCACCGCCTACAGTAGCCGGTGTTGCTTGTACCATGGAGGAAGGAGCCGCCGGAAAAGACATAGCTCCGGTTGCTGCTATTGGCAAGCAAGAAATGCCAAGTGCTGCCTTGATGGTGCGGCTCATACTAACTGTCGTGGGACGCAAGCTTTCTCGAAACCCTAACACCTATTCTAGCATCTTAGGTCTTGTCTGGTCACTTATATCCTTCAGGTTAGTAAACAAATTCCTTAGAATATTAATTAAATTCGTCTTATATTCATTTATCTGATCAATAGTGATTAAATTTTATTGTTTTTTTTCAATAATTATTGAGCAGATGGAATATAGCGTTGCCAAGTATTGTTGCGTTTTCGATAAAGATAATATCAGATGCAGGTCTTGGGATGGCCATGTTTAGTTTAGGTATGTTAATTTACTTGTTCTACGTGATAGCAAGATAAAATCTTTTTGTTTAAAAGCATACAAACTAAATAGTCAATATAACTTTAAAATTTACAGGTCTATTCATGGCGTTACAGCCAAAGATGATCGCTTGTGGGGCGAAGAAAGCAACCTTAGGGATGTTGATTAGGTTCATCTCAGGTCCTGTTTTCATGGCTGCTGCTTCAGTTCTTGTCGGATTGAAAGGTTCTAAATTACATGCTGCCATCGTACAGGTAAACATTGGTTCATATAAATATTCATATAATATAATTTTGAATTTTCTAATGTTGATTATATTAGTAAACTTGAAACTTGTACGTTTTTGTCTCGTGCATAGGCGGCTCTACCACAAGGAATAGTACCGTTTGTGTTTGCGAGAGAGTATGGTTTGCATCCTGACTTACTCAGTACATTGTGAGTTTCTTCTTCTTTTTAAATTTTCTGATCATTTCTACATTAATGGTTTTGAGTGTTTTATTGATGTTTTGTTTTGACTTCAGGGTTATCTTTGGTATGATAGTATCTTTACCAGTAACTATTCTATACTACGTGCTCTTGGGCCTATGATCCACAACAACATTGTTAGAAAGAAAAATTCATAATAAAGGGACGTGGAATTAGAGACTATTGAGCGCTTAAGAGTTGTTCTTAAGAGCTTGTAAGAAAGATTAGAGAAATTTATGGGAACGTTTTAAATTATGTACTTAATTAATATTTAATTTTGACCCTATTGAAGGTAAGTGCATGTGAGTACTAGAGGTTAAAGATTAGGAATCCACCGTGAATATATTTTCCACGTTTGGTTTCTGTGAGCTGAATGGTTTTATGATGTATAGTGAAAGCCTGATTTATATATATCATAGTAATAAAAAAGAAAAACGTATAAATACATGATGATAAATCTACTTAATAGAATTCGAAAGAACAACTAATTGACTCTCGTAATGTTATCGTTGTTAGGACTTGAGAGTTTTTTTTTGCTTAATCTTTGTTAAGACTTGAGAGTTACGGCCAAGAAAGTAACTGAAAGCCAACTAATATCAGCACCATTAATTACAAAAATAAATCGAAATTGCATCTTGATAGCCAAGAATAATATTCCAAAAATAAATAAATAAAATCTTGATGGGCAAGGATAATACTAAAAATGCTACCTAATTACCAAATTAAGTTTAAACCAACGGAGACAAAGCATTTCGATGGGTGCCGACATGCTGCTTTTAGAAAGAAAAAAACCACGGCGTGAGCATTAAGACCGAGTAATTAATTACCAGATTTTACTTTATCAATTACTAAATTCGTAATTAGGAAAGAATAAAAATGCCACGTGGACGAATGCCGAAAGCGCCAAGTGGAATAACTATTAATCAAAACCAAAGGCAAAAAAACGCCCCTAGTATCTCGAAACTATCTAGTGGCATATCTGTCAACACGTCCTCTTCACTATAAATATACACAATCACACACACAAACAAGAACCAAAGAAGATCTAAGTTCATCACTGTTGATCATGTCTACGACCGGACAGATTATTCGATGCAAAGGTTTCATCTCTTATATTCATGTCTTTTCTTTTTAATAAGATCTCATCATTTGAGGGTTTTGATCACAAGTGTTGTTATGAGTTGAAATTACAAGAAAACGATGTCGTTTGTTGGTTGTGGTTGTAGCTGCTGTTGCATGGGAAGCTGGGAAGCCACTTGTGATGGAGGAAGTAGAGGTTGCTCCACCGCAGAAGCATGAAGTTCGTATCAAGATTCTCTTCACTTCTCTCTGTCACACCGATGTTTACTTCTGGGAAGCTAAGGTAATAAGAGATCCCAAGACTCATGTTCTGTCTCATGGTTCTGTATTAAGCTCACATGTTGTGATTCCGCAGGGACAAACGCCTTTGTTTCCACGTATCTTCGGACATGAAGCTGGAGGGTAAAAGAATCTCTAAACTAGTTTCAGTTTTGGTCTGCTTTTTATGGTTTAGAGATTTGAGTTTTGTTGTTGTTGTTGTTGTGTAGTATTGTGGAGAGTGTTGGTGAAGGTGTGACTGATCTTCAACCAGGAGATCATGTTCTGCCGATCTTCACCGGAGAATGTGGAGACTGCCGTCACTGCCACTCAGAGGAGTCCAACATGTGTGACCTTCTCAGGATCAACACCGAGAGAGGAGTGATGATACACGACGGTGAATCAAGATTCTCCATCAACGGCAAACCGATTCACCATTTCCTTGGAACCTCCACGTTTAGTGAGTACACTGTGGTTCACTCAGGGCAGGTGGCTAAGATCAACCCTGAGGCTCCTCTTGACAAAGTCTGCATTGTGAGCTGTGGTTTATCCACTGGGTTGGGAGCAACTTTGAATGTTGCTAAACCTAAGAAAGGTCAGAGTGTTGCCATCTTTGGTCTTGGTGCTGTTGGTTTAGCCGCTGCTGAAGGTGCTAGAATTGCTGGTGCTGGTAGGATCATTGGTGTTGATCTTAACCCCAAGAGATTCGAGGAAGGTAGTTAAAAGTCTTCTCTTCTCTGATCTAAACTCTTCACTTACATAACGTTTGTTATATGTTCCATTGCAGCTAAGAAGTTTGGTGTGACTGAGTTTGTGAACCCTAAAGAGCATGACAAGCCAGTTCAGCAAGTCATAGCTGAGATGACAGACGGTGGTGTGGACCGGAGTGTGGAGTGCACTGGAAGCATTCAAGCCATGATTCAAGCTTTTGAATGTGTTCACGATGTAATGCTTCCTTCACATAACCATCCATAACTAACGACATTGTGCATTCAGATATATTCAGATGTATGCACCTGTGATGTTGTTTCAGGGCTGGGGTGTTGCGGTGCTGGTTGGTGTGCCAAGCAAAGACGATGCCTTCAAGACTCATCCAATGAACCTTCTGAATGAGAGGACTCTTAAGGGTACTTTCTTTGGCAACTACAAACCCAAAACTGACATTCCCGGGGTCGTTGAGAAGTACATGAACAAGGAGTTGGAGCTTGAGAAGTTCATCACTCACACAGTACCATTCTCAGAGATCAACAAGGCCTTTGATTACATGTTGAAAGGAGAGAGTATCCGTTGCATCATCACCATGGGTGCTTAAACCTACATTCTCCTACCAATAATGTCTACTTTGTGTTTTATTAGACTTTTGTTCTTTCTGCGCTTGTGTTTTTTAAGTCTCTAATCTATTACCATATCGTTGTAATAGTTTCATTCTATAAAAAAAGACATTCCCTTTTCCCTTAACTGTATGTGTTTCAACATTCAGAATGCAAACGAACTAACCGTAGTGACTCAAAAGACGTCTCAAGCCGCCACTCTCTTTGCTTCTTACTCAAAGGCCTCCCTTTACCTGCCTTCTCTCGGTTTACTCTAATATCAGCAACCCCCCAAACGCAGCTTCTAGCTTCCACATCAAAAGAAACAAGCCTAAAGATACCATCACCTTCATTCTCAGCTTCCTCGTTAACGTACCTCACATACATTGACCTCTCCTTATAACGTTCAAGATCCTGCGGAACTCTTACTACTCTTTCAACACCAGGAGATGAAACCTGTTGCACACAATGTTCAACCTTTTGTTGAGTGACTTCGAGTCTATAAAACCACAAAACATGAGAGAGGACTGATGTTAACTAAACTAAACCTCTAAAGAGATGTTGTCTGGTATAGACTTGGCAAGTTCAGCTTCAGACAGTTTAGCTCTGTAGATTTTTGAATACGCTTCGATGTCATCCAATGTTGGAGAACTAGATTTGTTAGTAAGCCGCTCGACTCTCACTTGTATGGTGGAGTTTGGTAGAGTCTTGAACGCGTAAAGGCCTAGCTCACCGTTGAAGGACTCGCAGGATTTTTCAGCTAAGGATAATGCTTGTTTGTCCCACGTTGTTCCGGCAAGCTTGATACCTCCTCCACCACCTCCATCTCCAGCCTTTCAATGATCAAATATAGAGATGAGAAATGCAACAAAATGTTTTTATTATTTTAATACAAGGAGGTTGGAACAGAAGCCTATAATGCCAGACCCGAAACCACGACATGACCTCGAAAAGCCGAAACCACAACCACATCATATAATATTAGTTTAGTAGTACTCGTCAATCAAAGTAGACTTACATAGAGTTCTTCCTCCTCTTCTTCTTCTTCGAGGTAGAAGTCATCGTCTTCATCAGTTAGTAGCTCTGCAGAAACAATAACATGGACAGAGATCGAGTTAGAGAGAATCTTTAGACTATAAAAATGGAAGCTTTAGATTAGATTAATACGCACCGTCTAGAACATCTTCGAGAAGAACTTGCTCATCATCATCTTCTTCTTCTTCTTCGTTTGTTGATTCTTCTTCAATGAGTGATTCTTCGTCTTTGTTTGGTTTTGGTTCGAAGATAGTCGTTTTAGTGTTGTTGTTCTTCTTCTTCTTCGCGTAAGTCTCTATTGAAAATTTCGGATACTGAAGAAACGGCGTCGTTGGAAATGTAACGTGGAGACTCGTTGCTGGACGGAGACAACTGACGGCGGAAAGTCTAGTACTTTTGCCAAAAGCGGACAAAGCTGAAATTCCCCGACAAGAGTGATGCGGTCGGAAACAACAAATTGAATCCATCTTCTCGCGGAAACTCAACGGACCCAGAAGATGATGAAGAAGAAGAAGAGAGACCCGAACCAGGTTTGCGGCTAAGATGTTCGGTTCGATTTATCAGTTCCGGTTCTCTAGGATAAACCAGCCCACATTTTCTTAGCAGATCGTCATGTTTAATACTATTAGGTTATTAGCATTGGGTTGTAACATGGGCCTGAGACTACGCGGAGGCCGCAAATCGTGGGCCTGGACTTTAAATTACGTAATAGGTGTGAAATTAGGGTAAGTGCGAATTAATTAGAAAACTTTGGGAGAAATGAAAATTTATGTGACCATTTACGAGTATTTATTAGTCTCTCTCCCATGCATGAATTTGTATTTGTAAATGACAAATGAATTAAAATCTGACTGACGTTAAAGTAAAAGTAAGACCTGATTTTGGAAAGAAAAAAGAAAACATAAAAATAGAGCTAATTTGAGTATATCTCTGTAGATCGGCTACAACTGTGCCATCGGGTTACTCAACTGTCTGTAGATGATTTGAGTGGAAGGTGTCACTGACACATCCCCCTGTCTCTATCTCTGGAAGCAATCTTACTTCTTCTTGTCTCATCACACAACAAAAATAAACATCTCTTAATCATCATATGTGAATTGGTATTAATCACCATAAGTTCATTTTTAACTCAAAAACATACAACAATCCTATCATATATCAAAATGGATTATTTGACAAAACACAACTATCTAAAAGTCATCTTCAGAGATGATAAACTGTATGAATTGAGTATTGCAGACTAGTGTTAAGCTTATAGCAACAAGACTGCTATTAAAATCAGATTACCCCCAAAAACATAAAAACATAACTAATAGCACCACATGTAATGGTTTCTACACCCACTTCATTTTTTACATCTTCTGTTTTCTTTTTTATCATTTCAAAATCATCGTCTTTCTTCTACCTAATTATTCAATATTCATTTTAATCTATTCTATATAATAGTTTATTTAACTCAAAACTCTAATCCACCATTTTAATCATCATTTTATCTTTTACAATATAATAACTACATTTTAATAATATTCTTGATTGTAATTAATTTAAAACTAAAATACCATAGCTTTCAATAATTTTATTTTATTAGATGTTCCAGTATTCAAAAAGATTTCATCACCTCATGCACTAAAAGAAATATGATGTGTTTGAGAAAAAACGTATTACATCACCCATCTATAATATGGAGGAAAATTTGGAACATGCACAAAATAATTTGGTATATTTTAGGATTGGTTGAAAGTTTGATTTTGAAATTGATAAATATTGAGATTTTGATAGTAAACAAAATAAGTTAAAAGAATTTTGAATGTGAAATTTTTTTATTATTAGAATCTATTAACAAAAAATATTTAAAACACAAAAATAGTTGATTATAATGAAAAATAAATCCTTCCTATATCTAAATGAAATAAGAGTATTCTCTACTTATAAATTACAAATAATCATGAACTTTGATATATTTTTGAAAAAGTTTTATTAAATAAAAATGAGTGCGAACTATTGAATGGGAATATAATAAAATATTTGTATAACCAATGTAAACACATCATTTAAATACTGTCCAAATTTTTTATTAAAAAGAACTAGAATTTGATCCGCGCTTTCCAAGCGCGGGTTTTGATTTTACATTTTAAAGAAAATTATTAGATGAAGTTTGTAAACCGATAATTTTAAGATACTTTTAGGTTCCTACAAACTTAGCCGAACTTTGAATGATTCCACTCGAAATCGTCCGTAAATTTATAATATCCGGATGTAAAACTATTTTAAACTCTAATATCCAAAAAAACTGAATTGTAGTCTATGAACATTTGGATGACTATGTCTAACACCCGCATGAGTGTTTCGTAAATTGTAATATATAACATATATAATTATGTTTATTTTATATATGTTTGTATATGTTTGAGGTTGTTCATATCATATTATTGTTTGATATATTAGATAAAAACATTAAATATGTTTGAAAAACCGAATTGATATATTTAAACGGAGGGAGTATGTATAAGGCATAGTTTTGGTGCATATTTAATGTTTTAAGAACATTAAATTTTATTTAAGAGAAAAAGTTTGTGGTTATCGAAATTATAAAGAAGAGTAGAAAACTCAAAGATTTTGACTTTATTGTTAAGATTCGAAACTACTTTAGGTAATTAATAATCCATATTAATTACAAAGAATTTGTTTGACCATCGCCCCTCCATAATTAATATAGCTTAATGTAAATAATAACGTTTTAACCGGGATTGGTTAATTATTGTAAAACTAAACCGTACAAAACCAAAAATAAAGTAAAGTAAAAATCCTAGTTAACCGGACCCAACCGGACTGTTGGTCATCCCCTAACCACCGCAGCCGTGATCCTGGAGCTGCCACACTGCAGCCAACGTCGTGAATTCATTCTCAACTCTCCCCGTTCTAAATCGTTCACTCCGGCAGTAACTAACGGAACCGTTGGGGCTGAGGAATACGCCAGGGCTTGCGAAACTCCACTGACCGTCTTGATTCGCCATGGAATCCACCGATCCGAGACCACAATCATGACGCAGCAAGAAACAACACACCGATCTTAGCCTTCTTCTCGACTTCTCCGCCGTCCTTGAACAGGAACCTCGCCTGAGAGTAAGAAAATTCAAAACCTGTCTCTGAAAGATGTGTAAACTCCACCTAAACCACCCCAGATCTACCTCACCTCATCACAGTCGTAAAGGGAGAGTGAGCGACCAGAAACCCGCATGAAGCTCGATCTATGATGGGCTAAGACAATCAGAACTCAATGACGGCTTCAGCGACACCCTAAAACTCACATAAATAGTTGTAAAAGAAGTTGGGAGGTATTATAAATCGTATGTATATATTATCCAGCAAGCTACGAAAATTATCTTAAAATTTTTTAACTAATAACAATAATCTAAAATTAAGGAATGGCATGCCACTGTAAATAACTCAAAAACCAATGGTAGAATCCTAATAGGGATTCTACTTTAATAGTATAGATTATTCGCATAAGGTGAACGTGTACGCATCCGTCTAACATTTCTTTGTATCAAGTGGCGCCACATGTTTAAGCAAGACCATAAAAAGAATTTGTTGAAATTTTACAACTTGATCAAAGCCACCTAAATATGTTATAAAATTATATCAACACCTTTATTGTTGAATATTCAACAGTTAAATTTTGGATTCAACACTTTCCATTATGGCTGGTCTAAGAAAGATTGATGTTTTTTAAAAACAAATATTTCAAAAATAGATATTTTTATGTGTTACAATGTATAAATTGCAATTTTCAAAAAATATAATTAAATATATTAGATTACTATTGGTTAAAATTATTAGAAATTGATAATTACAAAATAGTGCATTGATAATAGTGATTTAAAGTGTTTTTTTTAATTTGTGTGAAAATACTAGAATATCAATTTATTTCTCGTTATGTGAATTTTTGAAATTATACACACAAATTAAAAAAAAACATTTAGTTTTATATATTCTCTAAGCAAGGACATCATTAATTATCTAACAAACAATAAATTCAATCATAAAAAAAAACTATATGCAGATTTTCAGAGGGTTATATAGCATTAAGATCAATAAATTTTAGATTGAAAATTGATAACGTTATGTAATTTGAAATAAAAACTCCAAAATGTTATCTATTTAAAAATAGAAAGAGTAGATATAAAACCTAAAACTTGGTTGGATAAGTTTATTTTCGGAACATTTTTTTCCGATCAAAACTTGGTTTGATGATATGATCTATTGACAAAAAAACAAATACAAACCTAGAAACAAATTTCGCCAAAGATCAAATCATTTTCTATAGCGGTTTCGTGCAGTTTAGACCATTGATTTTGAAGGATGAAATTTATCAAAATGTCATATCAATAATAAAACCAAATACATAATTGAGAAGCTCGAGATGATTTCTTCATTCTTCTCTTTGATTTTTGCTTGGCTCCGAACTCTCTTCGACTGTCCATGCAAATCAACCGTCATTTAAATACAAAAATCATCATTGTTTCTTCTCTTTTTTTCATCTAAATTGTCTCCTCTCTTCATTTATTATTCAAGTCAGTGATGTATTCCATTCTAGGTATTAACAATGTTTAGTTTCATAGTTAATTAGTTATCTTTTTAATTTTGAAATGAACAATTTTTATGATACCATGCAATAGGGTTGGGAATAAGTCGGGTATTTTTCATTTTCAGTATATTTGATTTGACTTATTTTGCGAATAATAGAAATTTAGATTCGTATTTGATGTGTTAAACATAAGTACTTATTATTTCAAGTATTTACTCAAAATGAGTTATTTGCAAGTTGATTACCCCAAATATGTGAGTTGATACTTCTGAATTACTAGTAAATATCTATAAATATTTTAAAAATATTTACTAACTAATACTGTAATAGAAATAGGCATAAAATATTTTGTTATTGTGGTGGAAAAAAATACAGAAATATTTGCATATTTTCTGAGCAATATTTGTGCATACCCTATGGAAGAAAATTGATCAAAAATATTTGATTTTCCATAACAAAATGTATTCTATAAAAAAGTAGCGAATAATACAAGGCGAATAACACAATATTTTTCGTACTTAATAGTTATCTTATATTAAGTATTTGAGTTATACTACTTGATATCCGATCAGTACTTGATTTTATCTTCTCTTCCATCTCCTCCTCCTCTTTTTCTTTTGTCTCAATAATCTCCTGTGAATATTTATATATAATATAAGATGTAAATATTCTTATGAAGCAAAGAGAGAAATATGTATTGACCGATGAAAATGGATACAAGACCTGAAGGGTTACTAGAGCAGTCGAAAACTTCTACAAATAATTGGGGAACATTATTGGAGACTCAAGATAATCAAGCACAAGCTTGTCTAGATCTTCTTCTCCCAAACGCCCCCACTTCTCCATATGATTGGGGACCATGATTGGAGACTCATGATAATGGAGCAGAAGCTTGTCTAGATCTTCTTCTCCCAAACTCCCCATAGTAACTATTCTCATAGTCTCTTCCAATTCTTCTAGGTTTTATTTTTCTTGGAAAAAGTCAGAAAAGCAAGAATGACTTACAATAGAGTCTCTATATATGTGTCAAAGTGTGTGACGTGTGTCAAAGTGTTATCTTTATTGTGTGCCATATTGTATGAATTATTTAATATTAGTTCTCATATAAAATGTTGTTGTTGATGCTTTAATTTCTGTAAGTGAGTTGAGTGGTGATTTTTCTTCTTTTTTTTCGAATATCTTGGAAGTACAATATTTCTTTTTCATGTCATACATACGCAACTGTTGAAAAAGTCATTTCATGTCACTTTCTACTTTTGGTATATACCTCATATTTGTTAAATGATACGTGTATATTTTATATAAAATTTTGTATCTTCAGATAATGTTTTTTAAATCTTGATTTTTATAAGAAACTTTGGTTTAAATAAACAAAACAAATTCTTCAACTCAGTACTTGAAAAATTAAGACAAAACGAAGCAAATAACAAGTATAAACCAAGCAAGGAGTATTTGTGTCAAGCCCTAAAATCGATTGCTAATTTTTTTTGGAACACAAAAATGATAGAAGACTAATGTTCAAAATCAGAATCAACTTCTAAAAAAATGTTAAGACCAGAGAGTTAGAAAAAGAAATAAACGCCGCATCCCTCTCAGAATATAAGAAAACATCCCTCTAAGAAAATAGAAAAACAGTAAGTAGTTTTCAAACGGATACCAGTCCTTGTCCCAATAGCTTCACCTCCTCACCATCATCATCAAACATAGACCAAGATCCTTCCTTAGAACTAGAGACCCTTCCACGATTCTCAGGTAGCCACTTGGCTAGCATGTATCTTGTAGTCCTCCATGGTGGTCTAGACATTCCTTCTTCCTTCATCGACTTTTTCATCTCACCACAAACCAACATTACAACTCTTTTGAGTCTCTCCTCAGTCGTCACAAACACTTTGGGAAGCATTTGAGTCAAGTCTTTGTAACCTTCTGTCTTTTTTGCTACCTCAAACTGAGACTTGAAATCAAGATCAATTATCAGACGACGTTGCTTGCTTTCGTCATCACCGTCCTGAACACTTGCCACCATAACTTCAATGTACTCATTCTTCCTCTTACATCTAAACACTCTACTTCCTGTGAAACAATTTCAAAATACAACAAATAAAAAAACTTGACCTAACTTTCTAAAATTAAAGGAAAACTCTTCAACTTTGCAAAGATCAAATCACATGAATACTTTTCTATATATTTATCTTTAAACCAAAATGATATTTTTTATTACCTTGACTACGATAAAAAGAAGAATCCCACGAGGTTGTGTAGATAGAAGCATCGTAGTTGTCAGATCTAAGCTTAGAGACAATCTTGTTCATCACATCTCTTTTCTCATCGTCTCCTTTGTATGATAATTTTCTTCTTCTAATAAACGACTTTATCTTCTTTTCCATCTCCTCCTCCTCTTCTCCTTTTGTCTCAATAATCTCCTGTGGATATTTATATGTAATATTCTTATGAAGATTGTTCAAAACAATATATATATATGTATATTCTTGTGAAGCAAAAAGAAAAGTATGCATTGACCGATGGAAATAGACAAGAGACCTGAAGAGTTAGTAGAGCAGTCGAAGACTTCTCCATGTGATTGGGAACCACGATTGGAGGCTCAAGATAATCGAGCACAAGCTTCTCTAGATCTTCTTCTCCCAAACTCCCCATTCTCACCCGTCTCTTCCAATTCTTCTAGGTTTTCTTTGTCTTGGAAAAAGTAAGAGAGCAAAAATGACTAGCAATATAGTCTCTATATAAGTGTCAAAGTGTGTGACGTGTGTCAAATACCATTATTGTTTGCCATATTATATAAATTGTTTAATATTAGTTCTCTTATAAATGTTTGTTGTTGATGCTTTAATTTCCAAAAGTGAGTGGAGTGGTGGTTTTCTTTTTTTTCGAATATCTTCGGAGTACAAATAATTTATCCTTTCATGCCATACATAAGCCACGGTTGAAAAATCGTTTCATGTCATATATACCACACATTTGATGAATGATATGTGGATATATTAGATAAAACTTTGTGTCATGTGTTTTAAGTCTTCATGTTTATAAGAAACGTTGGTTTAAATAACAAAACTGATTCTTCATCTCATTTCAGCTATAACATGAACTTAAACATATTAGCAAGCTGAGGCAGTAGCATTGCCGATGGCTGTGGTGGAGAGGAGAAAGCTCAGATATACAAAAGTCACTTTTAAAGGTGATACTAAAGGCCAATATGATCCTTTATCAAGCTCAATCATGAACACCGTGTGATGCATCTATATATATATATATATATATATATATATATATAAAAGATATCCTTTCATTATCATCTACTTATAAATATAGTTTGTTTATTACATGGCAACCAACTTTTTGATGTGGACAAACTTACAAAATATGCTATGCTACCAATTGTATGCACATAATGGGAAGTATGTAATAAATTGGACTGATGTGTAAAATATATTCTAATAAAATATTTAGCCGACAAAGAAATAGATTAGCATATTTTTTTTTTGTTTAAAAAGATGAAGGCTGATTTTGAAAGGTAAATGGTGACAAAAATTTGCAAATTTGTTTGGTGTTGGTGATATTCTTTTGAGTAGCTTAAAGTTTGCAAGGGCACCCTAATGGGTTTAGTTAACCTAGTCAATAAGTTTAAAAAAATAGTTATTATTGGAAGTTACAGTGTCATGATAAAATGTTTTTTTGAAACATTCATATGATAGAATCATAGAATGTTTAAAGAGGTTTATTTGGCAAAAATTTAACTTAAAATATTAATTAAAATATGATCCATCAAGCGCGTTCACATATTAGGAAGCAAGATTATCTAGTATTCAAAGTTTGTCTTGTAATCAAGATTATCTTTTTTTCAAACAATGGAGATCATAACGAGATGTGGATTACTCATTTGTTGGATATCATTTTCAACAGAGACGGTATTAGAGAAGCCATATTGGTTTTCAATGTATTCGTATCTAAAACTGTATATTATAAGAACTGTTGGCTGAATGGTGAATATGGTTCTGTCAGATTTCTCGTGGACTGGGAAGAAGCACAAAGGAGATCAAGATCAGGTAACCACATGGTGTAAAGGGATAGAACAAAAGAGATTGTGTAAATTAGTCTAATATAAGATTCTTCCTTATGGTTAAAAAATGACATGGAGCATAGAAGAACTAAACACATGCGTGTCTGACCATTATTTTGAAGAGATTATGGTTATGTTCTTCGTATCTTTCGTACACATGACGAGATTAGCCAGAGAGATCTTGGGTCCTTGTGTGTATTCATCGTGGTACAGTTTAATTGGATTGTTACCGTACAGAATTATTGCTAATCATGAAAATGTTCAGGAAGTATTTTTAAATATATATATATATATATATATATATATATATATATATATTAAATTATACTAATAGCATAAGAATAATGTTTAGTTGAATTGTTATTTCTTTATCAGATGTAAGAATTCCTAAAAGGCAGAGACTTTATTAAGAGCATCCACAACGGTGTTACCCATCGTAGATCCTTAACTATTTTTTTTATTTATTTTTTTTTCAGATTATTTAAAAAAAAAAAATTCAACGACTAATCGTGGGCCGTCACGTGTCACGGGGACCCGCAAACAGTGTAAGGATTTGCTAAGGATCGGTCCTTAGCGAGGAGATTTAAGGATCGAATTATTAACTATTCATGAGGTCCATTAATTATTTAATTAATTTTTTCCTAAAGACTCCCCCTAAGGATCCCCATTGCGGGTGCTCTAAAAGGTTACATACTTTTGAAAAACTAGATTTTGTTTTATAGAATTTTTAATATTTTTACCCTTCTTGAAAAAATGTTTTTTTAATGAATAACATGCTGACGTCAAAAAGGTAATAATGCCCAAAATTGGTAAAAGATAAGAAAAGAGAAAAACATAAAAATAGAGCAAATCGAGTGATGATGAAAGGATCTTTGTAGCTCGGCGGCTGGATTTATCAACCTGACAAATGATGCAAGTGAAACTGACACAACTCTCTGTCTCATCTCTGGAAGCATTCTGATTTCTTGTCACACATTAAACCCTTTTCATAATACCTATATACTCCATAATTGTTTTATTTTAATTATGAATATGATTGGCAACCGAGTAACTAGGTAAAAAAAGGAGAAGTAGATAAAAACTAGAGTATATAATAAAATAAAAAGGTTGTTTGTAGGAAATTAGAGACAAAAAATAAAAAAAATATGCCCAAATTTGGTAAAAAATAAGAAAAGAGAAAAACATAAAAAAAAATAGAGCAAAGTTAGCAATTAGTCGGATATTATGTGTAGAAGTCAAAATATAAAACACAAAAACCAAAAGAAAAAAAAATCACAAACACAAAAACATTTACTTGTCGTCAGTTTAAACACTATAATTTTTTTTTTATCTATACCTCATCTAAAGGTAAACCTAGAGTACAAGAATTAATTTCATTATTAAATTAAATCAGATTATTGTGTACTGTACTACATTTTATGGTCTAACGTTCCTGCATTGAATGTGTTAGGTTAAAAATTTGAATTTTTATTAAAGTCAACTAACACAATTCTATCTACAAGAAATATTCGTGTTGTGGTAATTTCGTTATATTCTCTTCAAATGTCAAATCAGTAAATGTAATAAATAATTGAGTAGCTCGAGAAGATTTCTTCATCATCCTTCTCTTTCTCTTGGCCATGGCTCCTAATTTAAGCAGTCTCTGACTATCCATTTCAAAATCGAATTTTCTATTCATTTAATCACTAGGTCCTTTCTGTTGCTTCTCTGTCTTTTCATCGTAAATGTCTCCTCTCTTTAATTATGCAGAGCAAACAGTACCTCATCTCTTAATTAATTAGTTACCTGGTTTATGGGTTTTAATAAATGGAGTTTAGTCGAAGTTTCTATCAAAATCTCAAGGATTAAAAAGTCTAAAGCGTGACGAAATAGATAAGACAAAAAGAGAGATTACTTATGAACATATTATTGAGAGTGATGGATGGTTATTAATTAATTTTTTTCTTGTATAAGTTTAATACACCTCATCGTTATTAGGATATGATTCGGATTTGGATGAATATTGGCTACATTTTTCAACAATTAACGTTCTGCATATTAGCATATTCATGTAGTAAGGAAAATTTATCATCCCAACTTCATGAAAAGCCAGCGCTGGAGCTTGGAATGTTGAGCATTTAAATCAACTTATTTATTTTATTTCCTAAGCATAAAGTTTAGCCAAACTTACAAATTAATTCAACTCAGTTTTACTATCACATTCATATAGGTATATCACTTTATTATCTTTTGACATTATTTAATTAACAAATTCGTATTTCTTTGTCGTCAATAATTTTTATTGATGGAATACAATTACTTAACAGAAACATAAACTAAACAAACAATGAACAATTCCAACTTATATAAGAAGCTGTTGATGGTGGACTTAATAATGGAATATTTATCACTTCTTTGATCTGATTTTTTTTTATATGACTTATATAAGAAGCTATTGTTGATGATGAACAATAATAATGGAGTATCTATCTACCATTTCTTTTATCAGAATGATCCAACATCAAATATCATGAACCAAAAAGCTACATTAGAGCACTATTAACCAAAACACCCCGTTTGGGGTGCTTATTTTTTTGTTTTTTTTTGTTTTTTTTTTTGAATTTAAAAAAAAAAAAAATTAAAAAGAGACCAATCGCGGGCCGTCACGTGTCAGTAGGACCCGCGAATAGTGCAAGAGCTAGTGCTTAAACAAGCAATTTAAGAGGTGGTGCTTAGGAGTTGCTTAGCTTTTTGATGGGCCCCACACGCTAAGCACCCCTCTAAGCACCCCCATTAATGGTGCTCTTAGATCCTAAAATGGACATTTACATGACGACAAAAACATATTATATTTTTTTATATATAGCTATTGATACAAGTAGAAAATGCAATATAGCATCAGAAAAAAACCCTGATACAACAACAAGCCCCACTTCACTTCTTAATATTGTTGAACACCCTTGAAAGAAAAGAACAATGATACGAAGCAACAAACAAAAATACAACTCTAATGTTTTACTCCAAAAAAACACAACTAATGTTCAAAATCCGACCTTCAACTATTTTTTTCTTTTTATAAATTCGATAAACTAGAAAACAAAACTCAGCTCAATCCTCTCAGAAAATAGGAAAACAACACTTAGTTTTCACACCAGTACCACCACGACTCGTTGTCCCAACATCTTCAGCTCCTTGGCCATCATCAATCATAGACCAAGATCCTTTCTTAGAACCAGAGACTCTTTGACGATTCTCAGAGAGCCACATGGCTTGCATGTATCTCTTGGTCCTCCAAGGAGGTCTAGACATTCCCTCTTCCTTCATTGACTTCTTCATCTCATTACAAACCAACGAAACAACTCTTTTGAGTCTCACTTCTGACGCAACAAATATTCTCGGAAGCATCTCAGTCACGTCTTTGTAAACTTTAGTATGTTTCACCAGCTCAAACTGAGATTTGAAATCAAGGTCAACTATCACACGACTCAGCTTGTTTACATCATCACCCTCGCGATCACTAGCCACCATGACGTCAATGTACTCGTACTTACTTGTGTACCGAAACACTCTACATCCTGTAGTGACATTTCCACAAAATAACAAAAAAAAATATATTTAACTTCCCCTAACTTGCACCAAAAACGTAAAAGATTAAAAACTTGACTTCTTCTAACTTTCGAAAATCAAAGGAAAAATTCTTCAACTTTGCAAAGAGTAAATCACATGAATACTTTTCTAAATTTTCTTTTTTTTTAAATGTGATATTTGGTTTATTACCTTCAAGCCGATCAAAAGAAGAGTCCCACGAGGTTCTAGAGATAAAAGCATCGTAGCCGTCAGATACAAGCTTAGAGACTATCTTTTTCATCACATCTTTCTTCTCATCGTCTCCTTTGTATGATAATCTTTTTCTTCTGATAAACGTCTTTATCTTCTCTTCAATCTCCTTCTCTTTTTCTCCTTTTGTCCCAAGAACATTCTGTAATGATATTTACTAATGATTCAAGTTTTCTTCTATCAAAAAAAAATGCATTGATGGAAAGGTGAGAATAGAAATAGACCTGAAGAATTATAAGAACTCTTGAAGGTTCCTCCACATCATCCGAGACGATGATCGGAGACTCAATATAATCGATCACAAGCTTCTCCAGATCTTCTTCTCCCAAGCTCCCCATCTTATATATTCTCACCTTTCTCTTCTTGTTTCTTCTTAATAATAGAGAGAAAATGTTGTTTTTTTTTTGGTTATTTGTGAAGTAACCAAGAGATGAAAGTGTTCAGAAAAAAAGAAGCATAACCAAGAATTATTTATAAAGGTTGAAGATACAGTTGATGTCATGTTACACAATCTTATCCATTTCTTGTTATGAATTAAAATATGAATTGTTTGATTATTCATTTATCTTTTTAGAAAAGTTTGTTGTTAATGCTTTATTTTATCTCTGAACGTGAGCGGTGAGACCTTGATCTATATGCTTGAGCAAAAATTTCTCTTTTCTCGAAATACATACATTTAACTTTGCGTTTGATGTCATACCTGACGGTAGCAAAAGTCGTTTCATGTCATATGTGATGGTTGAAAAAGTCGTTTCCTGTCATTTTCCACTCGTCGGATATTCCATATACTGCAACCTTTAAATATTAATATGAGTGGATATCTTAAATAAAAATAAATCTGAAGATAATTTATTAAAGTCATGATTTTCATTGAGAAACCAAAAAGCTTAGGTTAATTCAACGGAAAAGATTGTTTAAAGAAAATAATTATGTTTCATAAATTTTTAAGATGTATATACGATCTTATGATAAAGTATTAAGATGTGTATAAAGTAGTTTAAAAATAGGAAATACAAATATTTTTTATGAGCTGTTGATCAATAGTAAAAGGTATCCATATTATATGAGTCAAAAATAAATCTGCTTTATTCGGACCGATCTACTGATTAAGTGATCTGCCTCACAAGTCTATTTAATTATCAAAGTAGATATATACACACAATATCATATTTAGATTAATTTGGGGTTTACTATCGATGAAACTTGTTGTCACATATTTGGAAGCAAGATTATCTTATGTTGCCCGTTCAAACCTATGAATGTTTAATCCATATTATAACTTTTAATAGATTTGGCTTACACGAAGACGACACATGCATGTGTATATATATATGTACATTACAGTATTAATCAAAATGATAAAATGTTGTCATAAAAATTGAATTATCTAATAGTACCAAAAAAGATTGAATATATAATATATGCGTTTAGTCAAAACTGAATATATTAAGAATATTATACGTATAGTTTTGTAATTCCGAGTGACGGTAGCTGGTATAAGCCAACAATTTTGATTTGGATGATATTTAGTCCCCTGGAATTTTGAATACTTTCATATGGGATATTTAAAAGAATGTTATACAATATATCATTTGTTTCTTTTTAAATCAACTAATAAAAAGAAATATTTTCAAATATAAATTGTATAAGTGGCTGCACAACCTGCTAGATCATATAAATATTTTCGCAAGTCATATACATGATATAAAGTGGGCTAACAAACGCTTACGGGCCTCAAAGCTTGACCCTAATTTGAAACCACATTTTAGTTTTCAGCCTGAATGATCTTAAAGCACCCTACTAGACGGGCTTACCGTGGGCTTAACCACAGTAGTTTGTCGAAGATTTTCTCTTTTTTTCATAGGGACATGTAGTGGTATAAGTGTAGTAGTAGCTTTGAAAATGTAATTAGAAAATGTGTATTTTTGGTCTTATTTGCAGATTAACATGACAATTATTAAGGAACATTAGATGTTTAGAAAGCCATGATTTGGTTAACTATGTTGATGATAATGATGTTATGGTACTTGCAAACTATCCCACTAAATGTAAGTGGAGACAAAGATGTAAGCCTAATGATAAAAAACAAAAGTGGACAGGTTTGAAAAGAGAAACACTTAATAGGTCAGCACTGTATTTTAAAGTGCAGTGGTAGAGTAGCTATAGGCAGGAACCTTGACAAGCTTATTCTCCTTCATCATCTTCCTAACTCTCTCAACATCTTTCCACATCTCTCTCGATGCATACACATTAGCCAAAACCACATAAACACCATCATTCCACGGCTCAAGCTCAACCATATGTTTAGCCACCCACTCAGCCATCTCAACATCCCCAAACTTCTCACACCCACCCATCAAACAACCCCAAACCACCACGCTAGGCTTCATCGGCATCCCTTCCATCACTATCTTAGCCTCCTTAAGCCGCCCGTCCCGGCTCAGTAGATCAACTATGCATCCGTAGTGAGCCAAACCCGGTTCTAAACCGAACTCTGACTTCATCATTTCGAAATAAGCTTTCCCTTTTTCCACAAGACCTCCATGGACGCAAGCACCGAGAACACCAAGGAACGTGACACTGTTTGGCCTTACACCAGCCTCTCTCATCTCACCGAAGCACTCCAACGCCTCCACTGTTCTCCCGTGAGCTGCGTAACTCATGATCATAGACGTCCACGAGACAACGTTTCTCACAGGCATCTCCTCAAACACTTGACTCGCTAAATCCATCCTCCCACACTTCCCATACATGTCAACAAGCGAATTCATCATCATAATATCAGACTTCTCTTCAGGTATAGCTTCAAGAACGCATCTATGCAGCTGAAACGCTAACCCCAAGTCACCTAACCCACCACAAGCTGACGTCACACTCACCATAGTGAAATCATCAGGCTCAAACCCGCTTCGTTTCATCTCAACAAACATCTCCACAGCCTCCTTGGCACGTGCGGCTTGGTTCAACCCTCCGATCATCGCGTTCCAAGACCCCAACTTTCTCTCGGGATTTTCGTCGAACACCTTACGTGCATCCCTAAACTTCCCTGCTTTACAGTACAGAGTGATGAACCCACTCTCGCAGAACTCGTCACGCACGAACCCTAGCTTCGCCGCGACGGAATGAAGCTGCTTTCCCAACGGAAGATCGTGGATTTGAACGGCGGCTTTGGTTACGATCGGGAGAGTGTACCGATCCGGTACAACATCTGATCTCACCATACCGAGGTATACTTGGACTGCATCGAGAGGAGAGTCATGGCGGAGGTAAGCTCGCATGATGTTGTTGCGTAGGAAAGGGATCGGGTCTTGATCGAGGATGTGAGATCGGAAGATGTCGCCATGGATGCGGCGGACACGAGCTAGGCTGTTGCTGTTTGATAAGAGCTTAGCTAAGAACTTGTTACGGTCTTGAGGCGAAAGAGACGTGAAAGATGAGATATGGACGAAAGGTTCGTCTATGGCCGGAGTAGTATAATGATTCCGATGGTGAAATACGGTGAAGTAATGCGTTGTTGCCTTAGTGGTGGTAGCATTAAGCCTGCAGACAAGACTAGAGAAGAAGACCATGAGTCTATATGCAGACAAAGACCCGAGAAGACAACGTATTTATGTAACTTTAAACCAAACTTAAAAATGTACAAAACTTTACTACATTAAGATGTTTTAAGATAAGTTCAAACTGTTCTTGAAAGATCGCATTTGACGAGTTCAGAGTCTTCACTACAAACATAAAACACTGAATCAAAAGCAAATTGTTTCCACAGATCCAAATACGAAGTCAAACAGCAACAACACCATGTATTGGAATAGAAGGATCAGTTGATGAGACTTTTAACGATCACCACGTTCGAAATTGATCTTGGTTCGACCAGAACCACCATAGTCATCCCTTGAGCTGCCGCCACCGCCACTTGCTCTCATAGTTCCACCAGAACCGATTTTGTCCAAAGGTTTCTTACCTTTCTTCACATCAGACACGAAACGGTCCAGACCAAAAGGATCTTGTTCATCTTCCTTCTCAAACTCAACTGGTCTTTCTCTCTTGCCCGACCTCTCGGAAGCACCGGTGAAAGCTCTGTCTGGTTTAAACTTCTCAGTGTTCCTGAGCTTATCGAGCTGCTCGTCTGCGTTTCCGTACATTTCTTCATCTGTATCCTTCTTAGGCTTGTACAGCGTTGAGAGAGTGGGTTGTGCAGTGAACAAGCCTTTGTCATATACGTTGTACTGGTCGTCAGTTGCGAAGCCTGAATCCATTCCCTTCTCTTGGTTGAAGAGTCGTTGATCATACATAACTTCACCGCCTTTGCCCCCTGTAGAGGCCATTCCAAGAGCGACTTTCTCACTGATATCACGGTCTCTGTCTCTCGTGATCTTGCTCTTCTTCCCCATGGCAGCATCTTTAGCTTCCAACCTTCTCTCCCTCTCTCTTTCCCTGCGACGCTCTTCCCTTATCTTGTCCCTGTGCATCCGCTCTTCCCTTTCCTCTCTACTCTCCTTTGGCCCTTCCCTCTCTCTTTCTCTTTCCCTCTCACGGTCGCGGTCATAGTCATAATCACCTCTTGGGTCAACACTTTCACTCCTAGCCCTGTCTGAAGAGACGGGCATACTCGCAGGAGCACCAGTTCTCTCAGAACGAGCTTTTTGAGCAAGAGCCCTCAACTCCTGCTCTTTTCTTTCCTTCTCCTTCATCATCATTTCCTTTTGCACCTTTGACCGCATCGAAACAGCCTCTCTAGCTTTCTGCTCAGCAACATAGAGAGCCTCAGATAGCTTAGCAAAGTTATCATTGATCTGAACGTCTTGTAGACCTCTTCCATCAGCAGCGAGACGTTTATCAAGAGGGATAGTGTAACCTTTCGGATTCTTCCAATTTGAGATACAAGGAGGGATCTTCCAGTCTTGCTGGTCCTTGACGGTAACAGGCCTCGGCGGCGAATGCATGACCGGAACAGGCGGAGAGCCAGAAGCCTTCGGGACTCTCTTGTGCTTAAACTTCGGCGGATCAAGTGGATCTACAGGCATCTCGACCATCCTAATGATCCTCTCTTTAGCACCTGAATTGAAAGCTGAAGACTGCTGAGACGGCTTGTACTTAATGTACTTCGAGTCTCCTGATTGCCTCGGCACATTAGTAGGCTGTGCAGCACTCAGCCTCACATTCACAATCTTCTCCATAGCAGCTTTAGTCTCTTCAGTAGTCTCCTGTATCTGCTTCTGCAACTCCTCCTCTTCATCCACAACACCATCCTCGCCCCCCTCGTTTTTCAGCACCTTTGGGATAATATCCTTATGCTGAGAGTAAACAATCTTCTTCGAGTTCTCATTCTGCCTCACAATAGCGTCAAAGACCACATTCCCCTGAGCATCCACAGTAACAGGAAGAGTCTTGGACCCAGGCTTATTAGACTTATTCTTACCCATCCCAAGAGGATACTGAGCAACGTGTATCTCAGGGAAAGCACCACCATCTCCAAAATCCTCAGGGTTCCTCGGACGGAAACCTTGCCTTTTCAGGTAAACAGGAACGGCTTTGAAAGACACGGCGGCGGTTTTCTCAGATTCTGACTCGGTGAAACGGTTTTTGAACCATGGATCGTTTGAGTGATCGTAGAACGTGGTAGCCGTTGATTTCGCCGGAGGTAGAAGGTCCTTAAGAGACGCCATAGTAACTAGCTCAACCTATGCTCAAAACCTGCATACAAGAAACAGGAACGATACTAATCAGAACTTACCAGACTCAACGATGGTGTTTAAACTGTAAGGTTACACAGGTCCATCGAAATTAGGGTTTCTAACGATGAGATCGATGCAGTAATTAGATCTATATAATTAGGGTTTCTAATTATAAAATCGACACAACAATTAGATCTCAGCTAGTTCCGATAAAACCCTAACGAATCTGAGATGGATCGGTTTAACGATCGGGGAGCTTTGAGATCGATAGAAAGCTTAAAAATAGTAGAAAACGGAAGCTAGAGCAGAAGATGATGGAAGAAGCTAACCTCGGAGGAAACTAAACGACGGGGTGAGCTGTTTTGAGAGAGATTAGACGCAGCGGAGAACGACGAACGGAGGTGAAGCTTCGTCTCTGAGGAAGAAGAAAGATCAGAGGCTTGATGAAGCCTTTTAGGGTTTGGTTAATAATGAATACATTTGTTTTTTTATACGGAGTGCCTAGGATAAGGTCGGTTATTTTGCGATCCTTTTTCCGGTTTAAGTCGGTTTAGGAAACTATATAAATAATTTCGCCTGACAGATTCGCGGGCCGAGCCCAAATAGTTATTGGTTCACCTACTGGGCCAAAACGACCTTTGTTAACATTCTGATTAGAATTTAATTTAACTGCAGTATTGGGTTTTAAATATCTCTAAGGCCCAGGGATCCCTTCCAAAATAAAATATGGAGTATGATTTTAAGTCGTTTCGACCCCTCTTCATGTAGTTACTGAACTACCATTTTTCGAACTCTATATTTTTCTTTTATTTTTAGTGTATAGTTAATCAACCGTCGACATCTATTAAAAAAAGTTGCATTACCAAATTTTCAACTGTTGTTTTTAGGACAGAAATCTAGTAATTAAGTTCCAATCAATCTTGACAATTTAATATATTAATTCCATAAGAAATTATTGGCATAAATACACTGATTAGAAAACAAGCTATAGATTTATAAATTTTTTAAATGATTCTATATGGAGAGAATAAGCATTTTCAGATCTTGTCTGGTTGTCTAAGAGCTGGCTCTCCTTGCAGATCTTCCCATGCGATAAATTTAAAATTCAGTTAACAGTTCTGCGTGAGTTCTAGTTCACAAACATATCATCCGAGCAATAAACTTTGATATTAAAAAGAAAAAAAACTTTGATATTTTTCTTAAAAGGAAACTATAAGGTATTCTAATCGATATTAATCAAGTTCATTCTCTTTTCACAAATGGCTTAATATATAGTATGTTTAAAGAAAGGCTAATGTGTAATCTCTTTTTTTAGCTCATCAGGACAATCATCATGTAATGATTTATTTATACAGGTGATTTTGCAATACTTTTTGAAAGTTCTATTTCCGATCTTTAAGCATAATAATTTACATACATCTGACATAAAAATCTTACATTATTATACGATTTATTATAGAAAATGGGTCCCCATAAAATTATCAAAAAAAGAATCATCAATATTGGAGCAAAAAATAAAAATAAAATAAACACTGTGCTCGTGGGTGGAACGTCCGTTGACCGCGGATCCCGATGGTAATGGCCTTTTCCTACGGAATAGTTAAATGGCATTATTAGTTAACGTAGCAATTAATCTTGGTTAAGTTAATGTACGATGATAATAAGAAAATGGGTTAACTTAATCACCTCATGTGGTGGGTGTTGATTGATGTTTTCATCGAGGAGAGACTCACGCCATACTTAGTTGATTTTAACATGAAATGAAATCAAAAGTTTTTTTCCCCGTGGCTGGACTTGCGTGCGAACAAAGTGAATTGTTCAAACATAATATAAACAGAAACTTCTTCTAAGAAAAATAGTAACGTAAAGACTGTATTATTAAGAACTACCATGGTTGGATTTGCATATGAGTTAGTGCAAGCACGTGTTAGTTTAAGGGTCAAGTCATTAATTATATCTGACTAATGCTAAAAAGTCAAATAAGAGTTTGGTAAAGCGTTAATTTCTTCCTTCTCTTGTTTAACAATTTTTTGATATTTTAATCTATTTTAACAGGGTGTAATCTGAGTTTTAAACGCAAATGTGTAAGTTTGTAAATTCTAATCTAATACACAATAATTTGTTTTTAAGTTAGTTAGGTCGATCTAATAATTCATTTTCGAGTTAGTTAGGTCGATCTAATAATTCATCTAACTAGGAAAATTATGTGCATTAGATTTAGATGGTGATAATAAACCAATAATTAGATTCAGATTTCATATCAGCCAGCTAACTAACCATCTAAGACAACATGTTTAATTAAGAACACAAACGAAATATTCAAAACTAAAAAGTATATCAGCCTATACCTTGATATATATAGTTCAACTCTCGAAATATTCATGAAGTTCCAAAAAAAAAATTCACCTACAAAAATGCATGATGTTGCTAAACTTTTTTTATGATAAACATACAAAATAGAAACAGAAAATCCTCCAATCATATTGCGTATTGCGTGATTCGTTTTAGCTTTCGTTCTAGAAGATCCAATCACATTAATAAAGAGAGAAAAAACTATAAACTTACTATATGATAAAAATCAGGTTTAATGAGTATATTAAACTCTGCTGTGAAAACAATAGTAATTAAATAAAACCTCAGAGAAATTGGTCTACAATAATTTTTTTTTTGAAACAAGTGGGGGATTAAAATAAAAATAAAAACTTAAGGAAAAAAGGGACAAAAATTGGAAGACTCGAAAGGTTCACCCAACGAAGTGCCACTATCGTCGCTGTGGTAATAAAAGCTATAACATGAGTTATTAAA
The DNA here is from genome assembly GCA_905132765.1 of Moricandia arvensis. Taxonomy (NCBI): domain Eukaryota; kingdom Viridiplantae; phylum Streptophyta; class Magnoliopsida; order Brassicales; family Brassicaceae; genus Moricandia; species Moricandia arvensis. Next base: position 19,896 of record CAJHQP010002259.1, on the reverse strand, counting down.
ATACCAAGGCGAACTAGGTGGTGGATACGCCGGGTCAACGTACACGAACTCGCTCCACGTCTCATCGTAACTCGTCTCTAGACTCGGTAACTCCACTATCTCGCTCAGCTCTTCTGCCGTTGATGACGCTGCTTCTTCACTCGACGGTGACAACGTTGAAGACGAGGTAGACGTTGAGTAGCTACTCGAAGAAGGAGATAGCTGCGTCTCCGGGACGACGGTGGTAGTTGGCTCGGAGGTCACGACGGATGTGGAGGAGGAGGAGAAGTCCATGGCGGCGGCTACGGCGGCTGCAGCTTGAACGTCACGTGGAGAGGAGGAAGCTGGTCGAGGGAGGAAAGTTGCGAGCTCCGGGAAGTTGAGGACAGCTGAGGCTCCTTTGATGGTTAAAGCAGCTGCGTCGTGTGCACGCGCCGCCATCTCAGCCGTGGAGAAGGTGCCGAGCCAGATACGGCTTTTCTTGCGGGGCTCACGGATCTCGGAGACCCATTTGCCCCACGTTCGCATCCGTACGCCTCTATAACCCGGGTCGGGTCTAACCCGTTTCTTGTTATTATTTGTTCCATGGGACTCTTCATGTTCTTGGTGATGATGAGTGTCCTCTTCCACCGGAGGCGACGGTTGTTTGAGGGAGGAGATGGATGACTCGGTCATTGGCACGTGGGGTTTGACTCAGTGAGTGTGAGGAGAGTACGTACGTATAGGGTTTATATAAAGACTTGAGAGAAAGAGAGAAAGAGAGAGAGAGAGAGTTGAAGGGTATTGAAATGAAAATGTTGAAAGTTTTAGAAAAGGACAGTGGATTGCATACTTGTGATGACAGGTATGTTCACATTACGTCAATATATATACTTGAAACTGACCCATTTAATTTTCTTTTATTTAATGTTTGTATTTTTATAACATTAGGGCAAGTAAATGTTTATTTATCTTTTTTTTTCCTTTTCGTGATAACCTATGCATGGTCCATGGATGAACTTGATTACTTGAATATGGGCTAAAATAAACTCCATATATGCGAAGAAACAGGAAAATTACTAGAACAAGAAAATAAGAACAAGAATACACATAAACTTACAACTAAAATATCGAAAAGACAATAAACTTGTAAACTATAGTATATATTATTGTAAGATTTTGGTAACATGTAATAATAATATTGTTTCAAATCATTTGAACTAGATATTTCTAACACAATCAGAGTTTTCTTACAAAATAAAATAATAACCAGGGTTATTTTCAGTTGATCTAATGATTTATGGTGTGCCGTTGTATATATATATACTACATTACATTAGGTAGATTGTTTTCTGATTGAAATAAATGCTTATATTTGAAACAGCGTTACTAATACCAAAATGGAGATGTGGAAGTAGATAATATAAATATGTGTATCTTGTCTCGTAGCAAAAAAAGAAAAATGATACGGTATAAATGAATGTTTTTCGGTGGAAATCGAGTTTCCCATCTAAACCCAAGCTGGTATCGAGAACTAATGTTTGGTCTATTTTGTTCATTAGCCATTGATCCTTAGTTGCTTGCGCCATTCTATGTTTCTGATGTAATTAATACTACTACTACCTATACAATCTATTTATATGGTATAGTTATATTATATGAACTACGTCGTCTAGTTTTAGGGTTTAAACTTGATTAAAATGCAAATAAACAGATCATGGAGTATGATTTACTGTTAATGGTAGAAACTAATCAGAAGGAAGGGAAGAGGAAAAGAGATAATTAAAGAGACCCACAAGGAGTGAAAGCTCTTTGCCCCCATCTCACCATGGCATTTCTGACAACTGTCAACCCCCTTCTCACATGCCCTTTATTTTTAAGTCTCCCTAATTTCTATTTTTATTTTCTTATTTAGCATTCTTCCATACAATTCGCTATTTAATGCTCCATTTACCACACACATTATCATTATTCAAAACATTTCACTGTTTGTTTTTTTCTTCAACTTCCTTTTTAGGTGGTTGATTTGATCGTGACGTTTGAGTACCTGATGAGATCTAGTATCATTGTAATGTATTTTGACATCAGTGCTAGATCGTAGCCATTGTAATTGTGATATTAATGTTACAAACGTGTCGTTTTTCTTACCAAGGGTAAACAGATATGTCAGTATTGTATTTTCTGGAGAGCTATTTAGAGCATCCACATTGATGAATCCCCTTGGGGGTTCACACAAATAAAAAAATAATTTTTTTTTATTTTTGTTTATTTAAAAAAATAAAAATAAATTAATATTGGACCAATCATATGTTGACACGTGGTAAATCCGGGGTCATCGGGGTTTAACGCGGTGAACTTTTGAAAGAAGGGTTCATAGAAATCTGATTTTAATATTATTTTTTTTCTCGGTTTACGTGTGAACTCCCCCATCAACCCTTGATGGGGGTGCTCTTATGAGTCTATCTATATATGTTCATATTTTATAGGGGACTATTTTATAGTGGTTAAGTTAATAAAAAGGGAAAGGCCGGTGTAATTAGTATATTTTAATATTCAGAAGTAGTATATCTAGGTAGTGTTCGCTTCTATATTAATATCGCAGTATGAACACTGATTCAAAAACTAACTTACATGGATTCTGTTGAAAGTTTTATTTAATCCTTACGCTACATATATTGAATTGTTGATAAACAAATGGGAAAGGAACGCTGACTAATGAAAATATAATATTATACCAATAAAATAAAGGGAATCGAATAAATATACATTTTTATTATTACTTCCTCAGTTTTATGTTAACCAATAAAGTCCGGGCTATACTTAGAATCTTCTCGGGCAATTATCAAATCATGATAAATTGGTATTTTTCCGGCTGGTCTAACAAAGTCTATAGCTAGTTAATTAAACTCAATATACAACTATACAATTTTTTTTGAGTGCGTAACAAAACATTTGTTGTGTGTTGAAGATTAATATGCAGTTTTCTTATGTGTACATATTTTTAAAATAAATATAAGTTGCCTTGAAAGTAGATATTAATAACATGGCGTGCCACGTGCATTACACTAGGGTTTCCATGCTACCATCAATTACGTAGCGAATTTATTATCCTTTCTTCGATTATGAAAATCTATCAGCATCCATTCCTCGCACTAAATTGTTGTGATATTTTTAGACGAAAAATATGTAAATGTGTGTGTGTGTGCTCGTGTGTATCACTATCGTATCATTACCACATAGTATGTGTATGTTACTCCATGCTATTAATCAACCTGCCCGTTTTCCTCTTGTTCTAAATCTGTTCATTTTCCATTGTTTGGGTTGCATAAATTGTATGGAATTATAGCTGAGCTCATTAATGTCTCAAACCATATAGTATAAAACACATTATATATGTTGCGTATGCGACATGTCATTAGTCAAACTCATTAGCATGTAGCCTCATAGATAATATCATCAGCAATATTGGTCACGAATAACTACATAGTATAATTCATTATTTAATTATATCATCTTATCAATGATGTAAAATATCTATTGTTGTATGAATCACAATTAATAGACTTTGATTTTCACCGGGAAAACATTGACCTAGATTGATACCTAGATAGTAGCAAACATAACCTAATCCATAAATGGCGTCGTGGTCAGGAGTGCCCGCAGATACTTTTACAGCGGTTCAAGCTCCGGTTTATGGAACCATATGTAAAATAAGATAAAATAAACTAGTAGCAATATATATTACGAATCTGTGTAGATGTTGATTCCAGAAAACCTTTGGGTGTAAAGTTAAATTGGTTAATGAACAACTCTTTGTGTAAAATGATATTTATACGTACAATATTCAAAATACTAATTTTAGCATCTATGGTTGTTATTATTCATTACATATGCAGAAGTAGGGAAGTAATAGAAAAATCATGTCTGTTCTTTTTAACTTGTTCAACAATTAGTTAGTAGATGAGAACAATCAATGGGCTGGGACCATTTTGGGCCTACAAGCATAAGAGGTTGGTTAATTGTGGGCTTTAAATAAATGGGACCCAATATGGACCTCTAAATTTCCCAACTTTCACAAATTTGACCACACAATTTCAACAATACAGTACATACTCGCTGTCCTTTTTCGCTTGTCACGGTTATATTATAAACCGGCACATACCGAACCAGTAAACCACTATATATGGTCTACATTCGGGTTTGCACACTAATTGAATATTTAATTCTTTCACATACTAAATAATTGAGTAAATCATTTATCTGCGAGTTTCATATATTTTCCTCGACCTTACAAATAAAGGATTTAATAGTGTCCTTTTGTCAAATGTATCACTAATGCTATATTACTGTTTTACGTAAAGAGTTGTTAACTTTAGGAGCGGATGTATTTTATTTATAAACGTAACAATTCTGCAAAATTAACATGTGAATAATTGATACTAGACCGCAATATGAATCTCACTGTCAAATCATGGAGACTTTACAAGTGTATCAACATCAATGTTCGTTCCACATCTATTCATATTCTGTTGGCACATATCATTCTCACATAACTTCTTAGAATAGAATATGTCTAGTCTATCATAAATATGGCCAGCATTATCATTGATAGAGCTTGAAACAATTACTGATTTCGACTTAATGATCAATACATATATTTTTCTTAATCAACTTAAACTTTAAATAATCTGTAGGGCAAATTTCCTGAAGCACATTAAAACTTTTCATAATTAATATAGTCAACAAGGAAGACATGATCAAAATAAGTTTCATTAAAAATAGAAGAAACTAAATTACTTTTAATAAATAATATGTTTAACTAAAATAAATACGTTTAAAATATTCATTTAAAATATTTTTGTTTAAATTTTTATACCATATATTCTAAATTTTGATCATAATCCCTAATTCTCAAATCCTAAGATTATTAGCAATTGTTTTTTCTGTAACCATTTGTACTAATGAATTTTTGATGCTTTTGATGCTGTAATAGTTTGTATTGATTTTTCTTTTGACATATTTCTGTATTGATTGTAATAGTACTATACATCTGATAATATATTTATGCTTGTGCCTGTAAACTTTTTTTTGAAACACTCTGTGCTTGTTAACTAAATAACTATATATATATATATAAAACCCAAACTAACAGATCATAGAACTTATTAATTTTTGAAGATTAGATAACGCATAGACTGATAGACGCTTATCTTATAAATTACTCCAGAGTAATTAAGCAAAAACAAAACAAAACAAAAAATCACATCGTAAACTTTTCAACCCCTAAAGATTCAAAACTTTACCAACATTTAATCGTTTACATTGGTCTGTTCATCATCAACATATTTCTTCCAAAGCCAATGCTGTCTCCACAGTAGATAAACCTCCTCGATAGGAACTTGCTTCGTCTCCGGCAACAGAAAGTAAACGAAACATCCCATCCCGAACACAAGCCCGGCGAATAAAAGGAATATTCCGTACTTGAGATGGCACAGAGACACGAGGAAACACTGCGCGATAAGCGCCGTGAAGAAAAGGTTTACACACACCACAACACTCTGACCAGCTGATCGTGTCTCTAGTGGGAAGATCTCGCTCGGAACTAACCACCCCATTGGTCCCCATGACCGACCATACGCCAATACAAACAGACAGATAAGGATCACAAGGACCAAACCTAGCGACTTTGGTAGCTCTTTGCCTTCCCCAAACTTCAAGGCTAGTGTTACTCCTACAACAACCTGCAAACAAAAATATGATCATTTTAGAGTTTTAGTGCTTTTTGGGAAGTTACTTGTATAACAAGACAGAAGCCCTAGCTCATACCAAAATATGAGGATTGTAGGGTTTTTAGGCTTTTCCGGAAGTTACTTGTATAACAATTTAGAAGCCCTAGCTTATAGCAAGTTAGAAGCCCTAGCTTATAGCAAGTTAGAAGCCCTAGCTTATAGCAAGTTAGAAGCCTTAGCTTATAACAATTAACAAGTAACAAGTTAGAAGCCCTAGCTCATAGCAAGAATATGAGCATTTTAGAGGTTTTATGATTGTTACTTGTATGACAAGAAACAAGCACTCACCATATAACAAAACATCTCGACGCTAGCTTCAAGAAGAAGGAACCTTCTTCCAAATTTATCAGCCGAGTACATAGACATGATAGCAGCAATGACTAGTGCAGCGTTTGTCATTGTGGACGAGATAAGTGACGCAGACCCACCAAACCCTAAACTCTGAAACATAACAGGAGCATAGAACAAAATAGAGTTCATTCCAGTTAGCTGCTGAAACGCAGGAAGACCAATGGCTCCAATCACTAGCTGCGGTCTGTTCCTACGAGCAAGAAGGTTCCTAAACGGATTCTTGACAGCTATTGCAGCTTCACTAGCTTCAACAAGGTCTTGAAACTCAGCATCTATGTTGTTTGTGCCACGTACTTTGATTAGTACAGCTTTAGCCTCCTCAAGCTTCCCTTGTTCGACAAGACTGTTTGGTGTCTCGGGTAAGAAGAGTCCGCCTAGGAACATTAGTGTTGCTGGTACCACGGCGAGGCCAAGAGAGAGTCTCCATCCCCATGGATGGATTTGATCAGTTTTGTAGTTAATCAGATTAGCCACTAAGATGCCAATGCAAGTTGTTAGCTGGAAAAGCTGGTTCACGGTTCCTCGGATCTTTGCTGGAGCCATCTCCGAGAGGTACAAAGGAACCGCCTGTAAACGCAAACGAAGAAATTAAATCGAGTGTTAACAGAATGTCTGTTTTAGGCACAACCAGATAAAATATTAGAATTTTAAATTTTATACATAATAGCATATAGTATAATGTCAATTTTTATTAAGACTCTTTTGAATATAAATTTTCTATTAAGATTAACATAAAATAATTTTAACCTCTTAAATTTCAGATTCGACTCTTTTAATAATTTTGAATATAAAATATAAAATTATTTTTAACTTTTTAAAAGATTAGTTTAGTCGTTTAGAATTTAGAGATTTGCCTGGTTTCCGAATCCAATGCCTATTCCAAGTAAGATCCGACCAAGGATTAACATGAGGATGTTCTTGGCGGCGGCGTTGACGACTCCTCCAAGGAAGAAGCTGACGGAGCCGACGAGGATGCTTCCTCTCCTACCATAGATCCTGGTGACATAAGAAGCTCCGAAGGTGGAGATCAAACCGGCGAAGTAGAGAGAAGAGGTGAAGAGTGTGAGGATTTGGTTGTCGTATTTGCAGTAATCTGTTTCGTGCAAATGCATTTGCTTTCTTTTGTAGATCCCTGGGAAGAACTCTATCAAGAAATCGTCCATTGATGTAACACCACCTGCGTTTAACGATGAGTAAGCAACAAAACGAGTGCAATGAATCATGCATATGTTCGTTGTGTCACAAGGAAGAAAAATTTGGAGCTTGTGCAATAGAGAACTAACAAAATTGAAGGTGTAAGGGCACCCACAATACGGGGTCCTTAGCACGGAATCCTTAAAAAATAATAATTAAATAATTGGTGGACCCTATAAATAGTTAAAGATTCGATTTTTAAAATCCCTCCCTAAGGACCAATCCTTAGGAATCCTTACACTGTTTGCGGATCCCCGCGACACGTGGTGACCTGCGATTAATTAATAGTTTTTTTTTAATTTTGAAAATGTAAAAAAAAAATGAATAGTGAAAGATCTCTGGTAGGTTTCACCGTTGCGGATGCTCTAACTAACTAGTAATCTTTTTTTCAGGAGTGAATGGAATAAAAATAATTTAAATTAATGGGATGAACAGAATGGGATAATGGTATTTTGAGGGATAGAATGAATGAAATTGTTTGTTTTTCAATTATACTTGATTTATCCCATTCCATATATTCATTACATTCCATACTTTTTTTAATTTAATTTATCCCACTCCATATATTCATGCATTCCATACTTTCTTATATCATAAATGATATTCAATGTTATTCATAAATGATATTCAATGTTATTCACAAGAAAGTGTGGAATAAAAAAATATTTACAAATTAACTGGTATAATATTTTTGGAATTTATATGAATAGCTAATTACATTTTATTCATAAAATAGCACTGATTTGCTGAACTTTGTCCAAAAGAGAACTGATTTTTTCGGACAAAAGCAGATCAAGAAAAAGCTAAAGAGGAGAAATAGAGAAATTAACACATAACACCGTATGTTATGTTGCTGATGTTGTTTTGAGTTACAAGCAAGTACATTTGGATATTAAGCAAGTGAGATTGATCAAAACTGAAGCTGATACTTTCCAACAAACAAGACTTGAGACTTTCCAAATTGGACTTTTTTGATTTATACAAGAAAAAATAAGATGGAGAAACCTAGATAGATAATTACCAGAGACTCCTAGATCATAGCCGAAGAGAGAGCCTCCTAAAGATCCAACAATGCAAGCGAATATGAAGTAAGCGGTGATACGATGCTCATAGAGATGAGCTCTCTTCAAGGCACCTTCGTCGGCAAGAACTCCACCAGCCATAACTACTAGTAGTGAGTAATCAAAGCTTTTAGAGATAAAAATGAAAGGTTATAATAGCTGATATGTTTTGACTTGTTCGCTCTCTTATCCCTTCTAATAAGGAAAAGGACTCTTGACTTCATCTTTGTTATTTACCCCATGGTGGTTGGTACTATTTAATACTATTTCCTTCGTAAATTACTTATTATAGATATATGATGTACTTCATATAGAATACCCAATCAAAAACATTAAAAGAGTCAAAACATGTTCAATAATTTTGTTTTTATTAACAAGATAAATAAAGACACTAAACGTAAAATTTACAAAAACAGACGAAAGTTGCATGTGAGCAATTCATGCAAGTTTTCCCGCATTTTTTGTCAGATGTATTCAGTACATGAGTGGTTGAGAAGAAGTGAAAATGCTCTTTTCATTGCTAAATTTTTTCAAAAAGATTTAAAAAGCAGGTTGTTACAAAAAAAAAAGATTTTAAAAGTAGGTTATTCCTCTGGTTTCATTCTATTTATTATCAACAATTGGTTACAAAACACATCTAGCATGCTGAAACATGTACAATTAAAAATGAAAGAGGCCTTGAGAGTTTTTTTTTTGTTATGTCTGAATTTACATATTGTTACAGAAAAACTTAAACAACGGATTTTTTCTTATAATGCTCGTTTTAGAATGGTTGAAGAAATATTTTAAAACTGAAGTGTTCGTAGCAGATAGTAGTATAACAAGATTAATACTTTTGTAATTATCTTTGCTATGTAAAGACTATTTTTTAAATTAGAAATTAAAAGCTATTTTTAACGTTTGAATAATTATGCTATTATAATTTATAGAGTTCTTTCAACCGTTAATTTTATATTTTTTATGAAAATTCACGTCTGATTTCATCATCCCGAACCGTCTTTATGAAACTACGTTTGATTTTATTCTATGAAAAATTAGGGTATAAGTTCTAAACCTATACTAATATTTAATAAGAAGAAGAAAACTTAAATATGTGATTTTTAATGAATTTGATTATGACTTAGAAAAAGAAATCTCCAATGAAAATATGCCACGTCAGTAAATTAAAGTTGTAGAAAAGGATTTAGCTACCCGCAACCACCAAAGCACAAAAAGGAAACTTTGTTTTTCCTTTTTAAGCTTCTCTTTATCTTCCCACGTGGAAAAGCGGAATTTAAAAAGACCCAAAACTCGAAAAACAAAATCTCGATTTTTGTTAAAAAAAAGTTCCAATTTTTTTTATCTCCATTGATACGAGCACCTTCGAAGGGGACTCTGCTTTTTTTCTTTTTACTGGGCGAAACGAATTGATCTGCAGCGGCTTTCAAACTCGCGTGAGTGCAATTTCTCGTTCTAACGATCGTCTTTATTGGGTCGGTGAATTAGGGTTTTGTGAAAATCGTTTAGTTCCGAAAATTTGATTTTGATATTAAAAGTTCAAAAAGATTTGATTTTGATGTTAAAAAGTTCAAAAAGATCTGATTTTGATTATAACCCTTTGTCTTGTTTACTCGTAATGCAGATTTTGTTTTGGTCATAGCTCGAATAAAGGATCAGTGTCATAGCTATGGAACAAAGTGGCTTCCTTTAGCTTGATGTGGAGATATTGATTTTTTTTGCTTTCACTGTTTCTCAAAAAATGGAGTGGAGAGGAATCCTATGCTCTCTCTTCTTTATTCTTTCCATGGGAGAGTCTTCTAGTAGATTTCGGATGATGTGGCTTCCTAACCTTGGTGTTGTTGATGCTGGAACATACTTCACTTGGCCCATCTTAAGTGCCAGTGTTTTCGTGACTGTTGCCATCCTCATCTCCATGTATCTTATATTTGAACACCTAGCTTCTTACAATCAGCCTGAGGTTTGTTCATCACCTTTTAAACATTTATATGATACTGATTCATCTGTATAACTTTTCTCTGGTAAAATCTGGGACAATGGCTCTTCTCGTTTTATACATTTTTATTGATCATATTACTACCAGTAAGAGAGCATAACACTCCCTTTGTTTTTGTAACAGGAACAGAAGTTTCTTATTGGACTTATTCTGATGGTTCCTGTTTATGCCCTGGAATCGGTAGGATTGATAAGCTACTACTATATATGTTACATCCCATATTTGTAGTGCAATTTCCTTTTAAGATTCCACATTTATAATATGTTCCTAAATGTGAGATCTTTATTTTTCTCGTGTAGTTTTTGTCTTTGGTGAATTCAGAAGCAGCTTTTAACTGCGAGGTGATTAGGGATTGTTATGAAGCTTTTGCTCTCTACTGCTTCGAGAGATATATGATAGCTTGCCTAGGTAATGCTTCATATAACCCATCTGTATACCTTTCGAGTTCATGAATATGATTTTTTTTTGAGCTTCAAACAAGCAAGTGATTGATAATTCACTAGGAGGGATTAGTTTTATATTCAGAGTCTTGGACATGCATGTTTTCATGTTAATGGTATGGCTTGATTGAGGTTTAAAGTAATTATGGACGTTATGTAGTAGGTGGTTGAGCTCGATTTGTTGTGTGAAAATATGATGAATTCCGCTAACTTGGGATGCTATGGGTGATTCACTTGAACTATATATTTGGGATCTATGTTCTTGTGATTATTCATATAGTTATAACGGCACTAGTAACTCTTTTTTCATCTCTGTATCTGCAGATGGAGAAGAACGCACAATTGAATTTATGGAACAGCAGACAGTTGTCACACAGACCACACCTCTTCTTGAAGGCACATGTTCTCATGGAGTTGTGGAGCATCCTTTTCCGATGAACTGGTTCCTAAAAGATTGGAATCTTGGACCTCAGTTTTATCATGCTGTGAAAATTGGCATTGTTCAATATGTATGTACTGTCACAAAATCGTGTGGACTATCCTCTGTGATCCTGTGTGATCTATTGCTGACTTAAACTTTCTGCTTCAGATGATACTGAAACTGATCTGTGCTCTATTGGCAATGCTCCTTGAAGCTTTTGGAGTTTATGGAGAAGGGAAGTTCCAATGGAACTACGGGTAATCTTCTTGTCGTAGATGTGTGTTCGTTCTTGTCTTGATTCTAATTAGGTATGTTGTCTCAACACAGATATCCATATCTGGCTGTAGTACTGAATTTCAGTCAAACATGGGCATTATATTGCCTTGTACAGTTCTACGGTGTCATCAAAGATAAGCTAGCACCCATCAAACCATTAGCCAAGTTCTTAACATTCAAGTCTATTGTATTCCTCACCTGGTGGCAAGGTATTATTGTTGCATTCCTCTTCTCCATGGGACTTTTCAAAGGATCGTTGGCTAAGGAACTGAAAACAAGAATACAAGACTACATCATCTGTATTGAGGTATAGTTTTCGTTAAACCAAAGTATCCATGTCAGACTGTGAGTGAAAACAACTTGAGAATGTTAACCCTTTTTGCAGATGGGTGTTGCGGCTGTGGTCCATCTCTACGTCTTTCCAGCAGCGCCATACAAACGTGGAGAGAGGTGTGTCCGTAACGTAGCAGTAATGTCTGATTATGCGTCTATAGATACACCTCCTGACCCAGAAGAGGTTAAAGACAGTGAAAGAACTACTAGAATACGGTATGGGAGACATGATGAGACAGAGAAACGCTTGAATTTCCCACAAAGTGTGCGTGATGTGGTGATGGGGAGTGGTGAAATCGTAAGCAAGCTACTCCTCTACTTGGCATTAGTCGTTGCACACACATGACCTAATGTTTCGTTTTTTAAAATTTTGGTTAGATTGCGGATGACATGAGGTTCACAGTTTCTCACGTGGTGGAACCAGTTGAAAGAGGAATAGCGAAGATAAACAGAACGTTCCATCAGATATCTGAAAACGTTAAAAGATTTGAGCAGAAGAAGAAAAAGACAAAGGATGATTCGTATGTGATTCCACTGAATCCATGGACGAAAGAGTTCTCAGAGGTTCATGAGACTCTCCATGAAGGAGGGAGTGTGAGTGACAGTGGTTTAGGAAGCACAAAGCGGCATCATCAGTCTAGACTCTCAGGATTGTGGACTAGAATGCGAAGGTGAACACACACAATTATGAAGATGAATCCCTGTTTTTGAAGTTTCATCTTCATGACCACCTAACAAAGAAGCTGTAGATGTTATGAGATGGAGCCAATGTGCTGACTTACTTACATAGAGGTCACAACAGATTGCTACTAACTAGTTTTCTCTACTTTTTATTCAACTTTATCGTGAAGTTAGAATCTGTATTTCGTTAATGACAGATCCTTGCACAAAAAATTATAAAGATGTATGATTAAAAACATTTTATCCTAGAATTTGTTGTGAACCAACTTCCATGTTGTGCTTGTTCCAGTGTTAATCGGTTTCGGCAGCATCTAGTCGGCAAATCAGATATGAACAAAACAATCTTTCAAACCGATTTTGTCTTGGAGTTTAAGCATTAATTCTTTATAAGACAGCCTAAAGAAGGATAGACCATTCCATTACAAGATGCAAAACAACTAATAGGGAAGATAGAACAGATTCATACATCAGGACAAGAAAACAGAGTCAAACTAATGAACCAGAGACTTGTACAGTGTAATAATAACAACAACAACATCGAGAGTGTTCTTCATCAAGGCAGAGACTTAGCCATTTGTCTGAGAAGAAACTTCTGAATCTTTCCAGTAGAAGTCTTTGGAAGCTCCTCCTGAAAAACCACATTCCTTGGAACCATATACTTTGGCAGCTTCGTCTTGCAGAACTCTCTTATCTCTCTCTCAGACACAAGCCCATCATGAGACTTCAAGCTCACAAACGCACACGGTGTCTCTCCCCACATGTTGTCTGGTTTAGCCACCACAGCTGCTTCCTTAACCGCCGGGTTCGTGTACAGAACCGTCTCAACTTCCGTGCTACTAATGTTCTCTCCTCCACATATGATCACATCCTTTGATCTATCCTTGACTTCCAAGTAACCATCCGGGTGCATCACACCCATGTCTCCAGTGTAGAACCACCCGTCTCCTCTCATACTCGCCGCGGTACCTTCCGGATCTTTGTAATAACCCAACATAACAGAACCACCTCTGAAGACAATCTCTCCCACGGTTACTCCATCACGCTTCACGCTCTTACCAGTTACCGTGTCTCTCACGTCAACGTCCGCAAACACAGCTGTTCTAATCCCTTGTCTTGATTTCATCTTTGCTCTCTCGCTCGGTCCTAAACCATCCCATTCCGGCTTCCACGCGCATGAGACATTCAGACAACCAGTTTCTGTCAGCCCGTAACCGTGACCAACATCAAACCCTAGATCCTCGGCCCTAGAAATGACTATCTCCGGTGGAGGAGCTCCAGCTGTCATAACCCTAACCGGCCGGTTAAGCTTTTTCCGAGCAGGATAATTGGTTAACATGTTGAGAACCGTCGGTGCAGCGCACATGTGTGTCACGTGATGCTTGTCTATCAACTCGTAAATAGTCTTCGCGTCAACTCTTCTAAGACATATATTCGTAGCCCCCACCGCGGCTGTGCCCCACGTATAGCTCCAACCGTTAGCGTGGAACATCGGTAAGGTCCATAAGTAAACCGGCCGGTTAGGCATAGACCAGTCAAGCAAAGAGTTAATAGTACTCATGAAAACTGCTCTATGGCTAAGGACTACACCTTTAGGAGACGACGTCGTTCCGGACGTGTAGTTAAGCACCATTGGGTTCCACTCGCTGCTAGGACGTACCCACTTGAATGTCTTGTCTCCTCTCTCCATAACACCTTCGTACGTGTCTAGAAACTCCACGTTGGAAGATAAGGACATGTCGACGTCATCTTGGAGGAGGACAAGACGTGGCTTCTCGTTCTTGGACAAGAACGAGACAGCTTCAAGAACTAAAGAACTCGAGTGGTGGTCGACGAAAACGAGCTTGGATTCGCTGTGACGGAGAATGACAGAGAGTGCGTTAGCGTCTAAGCGAGGGTTGATGTTGTTCAGGATGGCTCCGGACATAGGAACCGCGAACTGAAGCTCGTAGACAGAAGGGACGTTAGGACCAATAACGGATACGACTTGGCCACGGTTGATTCCTAAGGAAGGGGAAGCTAGAGTTGAAGCAATGCGGAGACAACGAGAATGAGTTTCGGACCAAGTACGGACGTTGGTTGCGTGGAGGAGGGAAGGAGAGTCGCCGTAGACGGAGGCGGCTCGTTCTAAGAAGCCGAGGACAGTGAGAGGTGATGAGTTTGAAGGGTGTGGGAGTAAAAGTTCCATAATTGGACTATAGTATGATTACAAATGTGTTTTAAAACTCTCACTTTTGATACGGCATTGGTGAAATATATATATAAATATTTTGTTCGTGTGTGGTTAGGTGAAGTATGAATCATTATCTTGCAATATTATACTTTAAAGGTTAGCTAATACTAGAATTACAAGTAATTATGTAATATACCTTAGATTCTAGTGGTGGGTCACCGTGTTATTGTTTTGGATAATCATATTATTAACTTTTGATGAAATAAAAAGTTTAACTTATGGTTTGTACTCATGTATTTATGGAACTACCAAGGCTTTGAATGGTAACCAATGGAACAATGATTAACATTACATTCCTTGACATTCTTTAAAAAAATTACCATTCACGAGGAATCATTATTCATTTTCATTCCTTCTCGTTCTTTTTTTTTAGAGAATTATAGAACAAATTTGTTCCTTGTTAATTTTGATAAGGAATCATCATTCCACAAATTTTATTCCTACTCATTTTTTCCTATCCATTCCTAATGTTTTTATTATGGTTACCAGTTACACCCCAAGATCGATCCTGAGATTTTAAGAGATGTACAATTTAACAAATATTTCAATTACAAGCTCTTTCTACAAATTCGAAAGCATATGTTTATGTAATTTTTTTTATTTCGGAGATCATATGCAGATATTTTATTTTTATTTGTCTAATTTCATGACTGGTCTTGTGAAAAAACCCCGTATATTAGTGATAACTGACAAGAAGCAAAATAAATTTAAGCAAGATAAGGTGTGCTAATCTAGCTAGCATAAGCTATTAGCCTGCTACAAGATCCTAAATAGTTTTGCAAAAAAAGAAAGATATTGTAACAAGATGTAATTGCACATCTACCAACTAACAAAGTAAATTGACTCAACGACCTTGTTAATGCTCAAAAGTTGTTGGAGAGTGGAAGTTTGGAAACGCAACCATAAATTTAGTACATGCAATTTTTGGCCCGTATTTTGGATTCTTCGGTTTAGAAAATGTTTTATTGAGATGTCGCGATCTGTCTTTACTTCAAAGATTGTTAAGACAAAACGACATAATCATTGGATGTTTTATGTATTATAATAACTAACTAGATTTTGATCCGCGCTTTGAAAGCGCGAGATTATTTTAGACACAAACCAAATTATATGAAATAAATTTATATTTTGATTATGTATCTATATTTAAATGTTACACATGAAGCGCTATATCCAGTGTTTCGGGTCACGACCCAGACCCGCAGCGGTTAAATTGACTAACCGATGACTTTATATGGAATCCGGTTTTTCTTTTTAACTCGTTATTTTTTTTATAAAATCCGCAAAATACTCTAAAACTTGGGATTCGACTACTCGTTGAACCTATGGGTGGCCCACTATATAATACAATTTGACTAAAATTTTTATATTTAAAGTATTTTAATGTATGAATGTTTCGATGGATGGTAGATATATTATAAATGTTACGCTCTTATTTTACAAAAGTTAGCCATACAAATTTTTAGTCAAACCAATTTATCATTTTGTTGTAAGCGTAATGGATCAATATTTGAGAAAATGCATATTAAATTAGAAATAGATTTATCATCAACGATTCGTATATGTTTATTACAATTTATTGATATAACTTTGAAAAATGTAATTTATTATTTATTTATTTAGTTTACTTTTATTGTTCATATGTAATTGAATTTTATCAATGTTTTGTTTTGGTTTATTTTTAATTTAATTTATATTATATATCTAATAATAATATTTATTATTAGATTTTAACCCGCACTTTAAAGCACGAGATGAATTTTTATTCAAAATTTTATTTTGTTGAAAATTAGAAATCTTATATAGATCTTTTTTATAAAAATATTTGTTCTAAAATATATATAATAAAACTTAAAAATTACATAAATATAATTTTATGAAAATAAAATAATTTATTTATATAATCTGCCTCGTATCAATTTTACTTATATTTTAAACTTTAAACATAGTACACATTTTTTATTTTTATATTTATAAAATTTTATTTTATTATTATATTTTGTCAGTATTATTATACATATCTCGTACTTGATAAATAAATTATTTTTAATATTTTAGTTTAAATATGTATATTAACTTATGAAATTATGTATTAGTTCATATATAATATTTTAATATTGTTTAATAAGCTGAAATATGTTGGAAAATTCTTGAATATAATTTATTCTGTTATTTTCTAATTTATAAATAATTAATTAATGGATTAAGTTACTTTATATTTATTACTTGGTGTAGTAATTTAATTATGAATATAAATTATGTATATATAAATATTATAGATTTTTTCTTACGTAAATAAATAATGAATGATTTTTCGTTTTTAAATATAGTAATTTTAATAATGACTTTATTATTTTAAAATAAATATTAAAAGAAATGTATATTTACATTTTTAAATAAAAAATATTAAAAATATTATTAAAATCTATTCTTACGAAAAGATACTTAAGAATATTTTTTTAGATATCTTATTTTGAAAATATTAAAATAATTGGTTAGATATAGTATATATATTTAATAATTACTAACTTAGTTGTAGGAGAATAAATAGGAGAATAAATAAATGTAATGGTCAATAAGAAATAAAAATAATAGGATGACTAATTAATTGATAAGTCACAACATGTTCAATAGGTCCAAATTAAAAATATGTCACGGTAAAATTCAAATAGAACTCTGTTTTAATATAATAGATAACTTAACGTGAACACAATAAATTGGGAATGTATATTTTATCAGGAGCGGGTGCACTTGACAACTAACGGAGTCACATGCCCCAGTTAAATTTGTTTTTCTTTAAGTAATAAAGACAAGATTTTGATTTTCTTTATATAATTAGCTTAAAATGTACACAAAATTTGATAAAAATGTTCCCAGATTCGCAATTGATGTTTATACCATATTTAGACATTCCTCTTGTGTCATTTTAGGTTACCAAATGTCATCAAATAAAGGTGTACACGAAAAATAATCTGCAAGTGCATGTTCTAGGTTACGAATATTGATCAGGTGGATAACCCTAAAAAGGTTCATTGGAATGAAAGTGGTATAGTCAAAATGAAACATCCAAAAATTTCCTAATATCGAGATTGCATAAACATTTTTACGTAAGTTTGTTTGAAATGATCTAACTATATTCTAACATTATTGGCATTGCCATAACTATATTCTAACATTATTGGCATTGCCATATATATATATTTAGGTAAACTTTAACCTAATTGAACTACAAATAACTTTAAAAAGTGGTCGAATTTTTTTGTATATTATAACTGCCGGATTCAGATGCTTCTAGTTCTACTGCTTCTGCCCATGGCCGCGACTGTTGATACTAGAGTATGCCAAGGACTATATTTTGATGCACAGACACCACATTTTTCAACTTATAAGAAACTAACCTAAATATCTATGGCAATGCCACAAAATATTAGTTAGATCATTTATAAGATTGATTATGATACTAGAGCATTCCAAGAACTACATTCTGATGCACACCACTTTTTCAACTTAATAGAAACTTATAATACGACTTATAGATAAAGATCAACACAAAAACTGTAAGGAAGAGTAAGACCTACATATCTTTTTTTTTTTTTTGAAACACAACTTATATTAAATGATCCAAACAGAGTTAGGTGATAAAATTTAAAGCAATTTCATCTGTCAATATCTACTTTGCAAAACAATCAGCTACACTATTCCTCGATCTAGATACATCCAGCCAAAGGAGATTTCTTCAAAGGAGGAGGCGAGTGAATGATGTACACAGCTTGGATGAGTTCGGTTGACTCTGATTCACAGTAAATGCTTGTCTATCCGAATCTCTTGCGCATCGTGATAGCTTCACGGAGGACTAAATCAGGGGCGGCCCTCGCCACAGCGAAATGAAATATTCGTCTAGGACTTCCAAAAATTTTCAAAAATTTTACATAGAAAAAGACTCCCAAATTTATAATTTTTTTTTTTAACTTTTACTAAATTATTTAGGGCCTCCTCAATCTCAGGACCGCCTCTTGACTAAACCTTCAGCATCAAGTGGAGACCCGACAAAAATGCGCTGGAACAGAGAAAGGTCATGTTCTGTTTTAGTCTATACAGTGGTCCATCCAAAGAAAACAATAATTTTAAAATACAAATAGGACATGATGGAAAGATGGTGACATTTTTTTTTAAATAACCGGTGTATCATGATCCCACCGAAGTGAGTTCAAACTAGCGGCGAGTATCCGTAACAACCTAAATTATCGGTTGGATTATGCCTCGGTCACCAGACGCTGGAGGAGTTCAGACGTTAAATTTTGTTCTTAATGACCAACGAGATTCGAATCTGAGTCCGTATTAGGATCGAAACTCCCTCAAAACCACCGGACCGTCTTCGTTTGGTTAATGGTGACAAGTTCGAGAGCGTTAATCTCTAATGTGATAACTATAAGGCGTTGATGCCCCTTCTCTTCTTGGTGTCTTGAGTCTATCCCATTGAGCCATTATTACCAAAAAAACATCTTAGGGTAGCTTTTTTTTTTGTCAACGGCTAGCTTTGTTCAATTACCCAGATCCTTTTCTTTTAATTTTGCGATTTTTCTCTGTATGTTAATTTTTGTTGGTTTCTATTTTTTTTAAATCTGTATTTTAGTTTAATCTTTTTGATTTTGAGTTTTTTTTTATTTTTATAATTTTTTTTTATTATTATAATTTTTAATTTTTTTTTTCATTTTTTTATTTTAGTTTATCTGAATTCTTTACTTCTTGGGACTGGAAACATGCCAGATCTCAGCTCTGATTATCAGAAGGAGTACCGTGTGAAGAGAAGAGACTTGGTGAGTCCGCTTCTTTGAGGCAAAGAATCACCGTCGTATTTTCAGTGTCAAAATAGTGCAAATAGATGGGATAGACCGACAATGGGAGGTCTCAATGGAAGCAGTAGCTCAGGCGGTAGTATCGCTGGTATGTGAATTGTGGTAGAGCTGACATGAAGAAAGGAATGTTGGCAACCAATCGTTTTCCTAAATGGTTACCTAAAAATTAGACAATGTAAGAGGTGGAAGAGGCAAAAGGACAGGAAGATCAAACTCGTCAAGAGCCATACAGTGCAAGCTCTAGGTACAATTTTTTTGGAAACAAGGTCTTCCTGTCCAACTTGAAGTGCAGAGCAATGGGTGTCCCTACATC